>JAQIWH010000416.1:0-51235 GCA_034695005.1 Cryptops parisi | reverse complement strand
AACACTTACATAGCTTTTACCATATCGCCATACTTCCTTCTCCTTCGGCTTTCAACAATCAACTCCCAGCATTCCCTCATTCCATTGTTTACTATTAATAATCCTGTTAACTAATTACATCACAGTTTTCATCACTCACAGACTTTGTAGTTCATTTGTTGGAATTTTTTTATTGCATAGCCAACTGTTCTTTTTTTTCTAACGTTTTTTTTTTGACAATTCAAGGGCTCCGGATAACATTGCCACACTTTACAAATTGTTCAGGATAGCTATCGTTTTAAAATGAAAACCTTCATAGCACCCCATACTGAGCAACAAGGTGATTTTCTATACAATATTATGCTGCCATTTTATGGAAAAAAATCCAGAAAGGTAAACTAACTACCTAGAAACACTACTAAGGGGCAGTTTGATGTAAAAATGCCATTTATCGAAGAAAAAAATGGTAGCCCATCATTATGTTGCCCAGAGCCTTCAGTTGCTCTTTCTACATTTTCCTATTTAATTTTAAATTCAACAACATGACTTCGGTTGAAATAGAACCAAGTTAGGTTGATTTTTCGCTAGTGAATTGAAATTAATAATTAAAAAAAGTATTATTAACATTACTATTTATAAGATTTAAATTATTTAAGGTTGCGTTTATGACGTAAACTTTAGTTGATGACACGGCTAGTAAGGCTGTCGTTGATTGGTTACAGGCGATTTTTTTAATAAAAAATGTACAGTTGTGTATATATTTTTTTTCATTAAAGTTAAAATAATTTGTTTGCTTTACGTCGAAAATTTATGGGTTATTTTTTTAAAGAACCTTTTTTTTACTTTGAATTTTTAGATCCACAGTTGCAGTTTCTGCATTAGCGCATTATTTTCGCTAAGTGCTTTGCACCAATTTTTTTTTTCATTGTCTTGTTTCGTTTTCCAGTTTTTCGTTCTTGTTCTCTCTTTGTTTCTTTTTTTCATCATTTCTTTTTTGCTCACTTTGCTCATCATTTCACCGACATTCGGGATGAATGTATTCACTCGCTTTCACAATCTCTGCTAGGTCGGGAAAATGTAAAACAACTCCCTCGGAGAGCAGGATGTAGGCAGACGATTTTCCGGCCAATGATTTTAACGCGGAATATGAGTTTTGTACAATGCAAGACAGCCCCTTTCAACCCATCCTTAAAAGGAACAGTTGCTGTTTAACTTTCATGCTTGAGTTTTTTTTTTCTTTTTGGACCATCTTTCGATGGAAGAATTTAATTTGAAGACGATGTTATTTCATGCTTGCGTTTTCCATTCGATTTTAATGGCACAAGTTTAGAAGAAGAAGAAAAAATCATTTTCTATAACACCATTTGCTCGTTTCATTCCCTCGGTTTTTTGCATTGGTCGGTTAAACGTTTTTGACGTTTCAAGCACGATGGAAGGCGTTAAGTTTTCTACGTGTACATGGCTTTTTTTTTTAATTCCGAAGGCCCATTATGAAGATGGTGAACCATTAAAATTCTTAATTAACGTCTCTTTTCACTCATCTTTTCTCTCTCTTAATTAATGCGGACCTTTCAATAGAACGAAAATGATGGCAGGGTGTTGGCAGGAAAGTTGGTTGCGGGGGCCAAATTTCTGATCATTATCGTTGATTATTATTGCATTCGTCTCGCTGTGTAAACTTTTCATCAAGCCCATGGTCGGTCATCAGCATGCGTGGACAGTCTTTCACATAAAAGTCATCTCGACTCGCCGACGCCAACATTATTCAAAAGGGGGTACAGGGGGGGTGAGGTGGTGTAGAAGATGATGACTTAACACAGGAATTCCAATATAGCATTCCAAACGGGCCTTGTAAACGTGGAAACGATGTCCTTCTCATTACTCGCCGAAACGTTCTTTCCGCCAACGAGCGCGACGATGAGCTCGAATAAAGCGAAGAATTAAATTATTTAGAGGAGGTGGGCCACAAACCCTCCATCTCTCTCGGTTTTCCTCCTCCAAGAGCGAGGAACCCGCTGAGTGTGTTTGTGTGTATGGGGGTGGGAACATTAACACAGCTTAGCGAGCTGTTTATAACGTCCAAAGGTTGAATTGCACCCCTCTTTAAGTTTCATGCTAACGCTCTAATTTCGCGGTGCAATTAGTAGGATATAATGGGCTTTGGGGACGGTTGTTTAGGCAACGTTTTGAGTCAGTATAGCACGTCGTCCACTCTTTTATCGGCTCCAACCACACTCGTTGTTAACACTGGCAACTTTTGGCCTGGAGCCTTAAGAAATGTTCTTCAAGTTGAACGTATTTGTCTTTCTCGCTCTTTCTTTTCTCAACAAAATGTAAGAAGAGTGAGCTCCTACTCTCTTTCAGTAAGTCTCTGTGCAAAAGGAGTCTACTCTTCGGACGTTGCTTCGTTGCCTAGAAAAATTGATCACACCGCGGTAGAGAACTAACAAGTGCTAACATGAAGCTAATCTTACACGTAACATGAAAAAAAAATCTTTTGTGAAACTGAAAAGTTCTAGTACGATACATTGAGTTGATACTATAAACTTAGGTTTATCAAATGTTGGGGGGTTTGAATCGTCGGTTTTTAGTATTAATTTGCATACATTGTGACGATTTCTAGTGCAGTAATATGCCGTTATTCCATTGGAGTTACGAAGATTAGGATTCAATATAAAATATTTGCTAATACATCCGACATTGCACAGGTGATTATTTAAATTTGATATTAAACAATTATTATAAAGTAAAATAGTCAATTCACCCAGCGTTGCAGGCGAGGCGTGATTACACAATGAAAAAAGCTGAACAATGACGGCATACTGCAAGATTAAAAAACGCAGTAAAAATGAAAAATAATATTTTAAAAAAGTAGCATTTTAGTGAAGCTAACAGTTAGGGGAATAAGTCGGAGGTTTATTGGAATATTGGTGAAGGAAGGGGAGTCTAGTTAAAGGTATATAGCATATTCTGAACGTATAGAGGCCATGTTGGATTAGTCGAGAGTGGAGACTCATGTTTCTACAAGATAGTTTGGTTCTACAAGTTATGGATTAAATATTATTTATTGTAAAAAAAATAACGCCATCTGATGGAGTAAAATATAAGCTCACGTTGAGAACAATTCAAATACCGGCAGTCTTATTTATTATTCAATTTTTAATGAATTTCCAAAATTAAAAATAATTTACTAATCAAGATAAAAACAAAACTACATATTGTTTATATGTAGACAAAACTACAAAAATATATTGTAAATTAAACCACAATAGCGTATACTAAACCGCGGATAAGCATAAATAACTATTAAAACTAATGTTGCAATTATACAATCATTATTTCACATTTTGTAATTGGTTAAATTCTAAAAGTATTCAGTAAATTCCAAGATATAGTATAATGGAATCGACTGTCTTTTGTGCCGTGTGTCGATCTAGATCAAACATTTGACGCTGTGTTACAGATGGAATTGCATAGGGTTGATGGTGGTGAAATTTCGACACATTAGCTTTCACGTTTGATGTTTGCAGTAGTAGTTTCGATTCCCTATAGAGACGTGCAAGTTGCGAAACAGTTTTCACCATCGTGTTAGTCGAATGACATCTTTGGTCCTGACTGTGGATCGGGAGGTAAGGGAAGAGAAAGAGGAAACGTGATGTCGAAATATATCCCTCGTGAGAGTTGAAGCAAGGGAAAAAGTGAACGTGGCGTATCTTGGCGCTTCGATAACACTGCCAGCCAAGTAGTGTCGTCGCCTTCGAATGTCAGCAATCAAAACAAGCCACCTCTCAGGCTTTTCCGAAAGGGAAAAAAAAAGACCAATCCGATTAACCTAATTGAAAATGCGTGTAGGCTTTTGTAAATTTAATGCCTTTGCACACTTCTCCGTCACTCGCCCGCATTTTCGCTCGAGACATTTGTGCCCACTGTTGCCAGCAGCAGCACTCTCTCTATCGAAAGATATAAGCACCAATATGGCTTGGAGGGAGCTTTCATCACTCACTGTTTACAGCACCACTTCCACTACCCTTTTACGACTTGGTGGCCCTGGTTGGCTGTTGTTAGGAACCTCCCTATCCACCCACTCCAACCAAGTTGTCACTCTGTTAAATGTCCTATTGGGGTCACCGAGAAAAAAGAGGCTACATTAGTGTTACAGAAAAAAAGGCAATTGCATTTTCTCCTCGGCTGTTTTATTTTTTTTTATTTAGTTTTATATACTTTTTTCTTCGGTTAGTTGAAAAGGATAGATTGCCGTTATTGTCGCAGTGTGCTAGTTTTTCCCTCGTTTCCTTATTTTTTCTCTCTTTTCTTTTCTGGAGAGCGAAAAATTTTTTTTGGGTCTTTCTAATGACAAGTTTGTCTGCATAGAGATGTTTTTATGGGCTTTTTTTCTCCACAAACTTTATTATTTCTTTTCATCATTCTTAACTTAAGTGAATGACTAGTGAGTCTTAATGTTTTGAATTTAATTACTCAGCGATAAAAGTTTTAAATGCGTTGTGGAAATGAATTGGTTGTTCGTTGTGTTACACAGTCCGAGTATATGATGAATTTTTATTTTTACTTTTGAGAGTCGTTATCCTTCACTTATTAATGTTCCATTTTATTCTTTTTAATTAACACAAGTTTAAAGAAAAAAAATTCGAATTCAGCAGTTTTTTTGAGTTTTGTTATAGCAGCAGTTACTAGCATTTTAATTATTTAAAAGCATTTTCTTTTGCTGTGTTTGCATTGTGGGTTTGTACTTAAGCTAGAATGAGCGGTCAGAAAGTTTATTTTTATTTTAGGTATATGTTAGTATGTTACAGTGAAAGTGCGAATACGTTTTATTTCATGGCCTAACTTGCTATTTACGTTAAGCGTTTATGTTAGGTGTATATCAATTGCGCCTTTCACACTTTATGAGTTTTCAACGTTAGAGGTGATATATGCTGTATATAATATTTACATTTTTATTTAGCACTGTGTGGTAATATTAGTGTTTCATTAAATGAAAAATTATAGATATTTGCAGCTTGGTTGTGTCATCAACAACAATTTTTTTATCTATAACTGTGTAGAATAATATCTCCACAAACCGTTTAATATAAATTTAATAAGCTTATAGAAATTCTTGTTAAGTGAATTTTAAAACCTAATCATTAATTTTGGAATATCGCATAATAAAGCGTTAAAGTTTGTTTTATGATTTAAAACTTTGTCAATTTAGCTGTTTGCCTTTCCAAACTAACATATAGTACTTTTGATACCGTAGAAATTCATTGATTAATAATGAAGTGAAGATCGATATTGTGTTCGGTAAAGCTTTGGTTTTCATTTTTAATGCTGTTGGTTCATGTTTTATTTCGTCAACATTTACCTCAACAAGTTATTGCCTCAACATGAAGTGAACATTTTTCCACAGCTTTTAACTTTTCATTGATTTTGTTATAGCCAATGAACGAATATCATTCGAGATAACTTACCAATGTTAGTGGATTTTTATATTAAATGTTTTATTTTTTCTCGTCTACGGAATTAGTTTTAGTTCCAAAATCGAAGTGGTTTTTTAAAACATTAAATAAAAAAAATCGCTCGCATCTGTTTTCGCATAATGTTTTCGCTACAAATAGTGAAATTCGAGGATTTTTTTTTCAGTTGAAGGTCCTAAAACTTGCATAAAAAGGAATTAAATAGGTTTTCGAATTTGATTTTGGTGAAAGTACTGCTTTTACGTTCGGCATTGATCTGGGTTTTACGAGTTGGAATAGGGTTCTTTCAAAGTTTTAATTTTCGGCTTCTGGTGCGATGTTATTTGTTGTTTTTTTTGTTGCAGTTGTTTGGATGATGGTGTTGTTCTGGTCGAGACAAACGATTGCCATTGAAAAATAGGGTTTTAGCATAAACATGGGCCTGAAGGCTAAACAGCCTCGTTTTGTAGGAAAGGCACTGGTACAGTAGCAAGTCAGCAAGAACGAAGCATTCGATAAAACACTGCCTCAAGACGATGTAGTGATGAGTTGGCATAGAATAAAAATGCAATTTGCCAACGATGGCATGGTGGGTCCTTTGCTAATAAGTGGGAACCACGGATGCCGTAAATACAGCAATAAAAGTAGGCCGTTTTGAAGGGGCGAAATGAAATTGCTTCTTCTCTTATACGAAATGATGCACTCAGCTCGACGAGATGATAGCTTCGATGATCTTAATGTGTCTTGTATAAAAAAAAAACTGGGTGCCTGTGGGTTCGAGTTTTCTTGTGGTATCTATAACTAGTTTTTAGGTTTAGTTTTTTTTTCCATTTATTTTGTGTGGGTGTGTATGAATGGTTTGAGATTGATTGTTATTGTGATCACACACGCACTGACATAATTAGTCATTATAATTATTATTATAGTAATTAATCTCGTATAGCAGCTATATAAATAAGAACAGCCAACCTCTTGTCCAAGGTAAACGATGTATAGTGTTATTGAAATTGATAAGTGGTGTACAGAGTTATGCTAAGGTACTTGTGCATATATTTTCGATATATGCAAGTTTTCATATGCAATGTTACTGATTCGAGAAACACATTCAAATTGCTCGTTATGTGCGAAACTTATTCTCTATTATGCGATTTGGTACAGTGTTGCACAAGCGACTGCAAGTTGAAGTTTCTCCACTTAATAGAATGTTCGATATATGCGAGGTTTTCGCAGAGCTTAACTTTCGCATAAATTGAAAAGTTCTTGTAGTATTGTTACTTCGTTTCGAATTTAGTATTGTCATTGTAGGAATATAGCAGCTCATTCTCATGTAAAGTTAATTGAAGGTTACCTTTACACATTTTAATTTTCAGTCAGTATTTTTTTTTTTGCAATGCATGATATTAGAGAGCGTGTTGAAAATTTACTTGCTTCAAACGTTTATCAATCAACAAAATATGAACTACTTTGTCAATAACACCGTTTTGAAGTGCTATGTTCGCTATATTATGCAATACCTTTGAGCTGGATTAATGCTGACACATTTCGCGTGATCCTGCCAACTGTGGAAATTCCATCTGTTGAAGTCCGTTTTGACCACATCGTGATGCAACTGACTAAAGTTCGATGAGATCATGTTTAGAGATTATTTAATGGCGTTTGCTTTCGCTTTGTACAACGTCATTATCAATGAATTTAAGTCACGGGGCTAAGTGGATTAGTCGCGTTGATGTGATGGGCACGAAGCTACCCTTTTATACGTTTAAATATTTGGTGTTTAATAACGTAAATTTGTGTTATTGGCGAATAAAAGCATTTTTTTGAAAAACCGGTTTTTTTTTTGGTGTTGGCGACAAGTTTGAAATTTTTGTATTTTGCCCATATTTGCATTATTTTCAACAATAAACCATCGTTCAGTAGACTTACGTCAATGTCTTTATTGAAACTAGAAAACCCTCATATTTAATTAATTTGATTTGAAATTTTCCATTTTCATACAGTTTTAATATTTATGAACTTATCAAGTTCTTTGTACTGTATGCCAGCGACTCTTGATCTTGACAATTCAGGATGACATAGTGCCACTCGAAATAGATTTTCTTTTTATGTCTATCTTCACATGCAATTGAGTGTTTGTCGTTGAACTCTCATGTGAAACGTCAACTAAGCTTGAAACTTTGCATTAATTCAGGAATTGTTGGTTCATATGCGTGAACTGTAGACTTGTGTTGCTAGGCACACAGTTTTATAAAGATTCGGTAATCAAATATCACTCAAGCGTTGGTTTTCAGTGGTTTGTGGTTTACAGCACATCGATGCGATTAACTCACCCATTAACTCCTGAGTTGGATGTCATTGAAAATCCGTAGCACAAATTCCAATACAGCCAAACCTGAACTGCTACTTAAAAACCTCTAATCAACTCGAGAACTAGAGAAATGTGGTCAAACTTCGATTGTTTTTAGACGTTGGTTGACAAGTATGTTGGTTCGAATTTAGTAGCAGGCTGTGTTAATCAAAGCAACTATATGTTGAAGAAAGAAACAATCGATAAGTAAAATTGCTGATTTTTAATGGTTATTCTTTTGCAGTACATCTATTGCTTTGTTGAAATAGAAACAAACAAAAAGTTCTGTATGTTAATATCAGATAGTACTTAAGCTGCCATCATGTCTATTTTCAAGAAAAGAGAATAATGTATTTTAAAGAAAATATAATGATTTACAAGAAGTCTTTGATCAGTTTATATGATTTCACTAATATACGACGATTGAAATCATTTCAGACGCTCGTTATATTCGAGAAACGTTTACTATTTTATGCGATTTTGTGCAATGGTACACAACTGATTGCACACCGTGTACCTGGTTTTTTGTTAAATTGGTTACAGTAAACTTTGATACTCAAATAACCGGAACTCTCAAGCAACCAGCACTCGAATGCTTTGAGGATTAATGGGATTTAGGGTTAAGCATTTAAAATTTTAAGTATAGCAAATATTAATTTTATTTTTATTACATATTCAGCTTATATTTTATGTGCGCATTAGGTTAATCACGGTTTTTTTTTTACTTAAATTACACTTTTATTTCTCCATACAGTACAATATTTTTCTCATTTCTACAATACATAGTCAAAATACAATAGGTACTGTTCTACTAATGATAATACAGTATATCGATAATAATACAATATAAACTATTGATGCATGTACTGTAGGCATACTTGATATAAAATTTTAATGGATTTTGTAAAACGCTGTGGTAATTTAAAGAAAGATGATCAGATATCCGGGATATTTATTTATCCGACAATCCTCCTGTTTTTATGGTGCCGGATTAAAAGGGAGTTTACTGTTCAGAATATGGGATTGCTATTCGTGCAGAACGCATATATGGAGGAATTGCTTCACTTTGTAAAATATGCCATAGTTTAATAGGGTTGCGATAAAGGGAAGCTAAATACAAGACACACTTACGAAACATTTACTGCCGCGTTTCAATATGATTTAGTTAAACTTTAAAGAAAGTGATAAGATGTAGGGAAAAGGAAGTGCATAATGGGGAGGAAGGCTTCGTAGATCACTAAGCATAAACACAACTTTTAATTCAAGTTTGTTGTTTTTCTTCGTGAAACTTTATTTGCTAGCTTCGCTAGCTAGAATCGCATATACTGTACTGTTTACTTTGTGTATTTTGTTTTAGCTACAGACTACGGAGTTGCTAAGTAGTACCGTTTGAGGGGGAGGAGAAACTAAAGTAAATAACTTTCTCTCGACAGCCTGGGAGGGGAATGATAATGGTGTCTACTTAAATTTGCTGTCAGGTCGCATCCAAAAAATTAAGCATAACGATAAAATACGAGTCGACAAAAAAAAATAATGATAAAGTGAGTTTTTGCACGCTAGGGCGTGGTTGTTCCATTTTTCTCTTACTTTTTCATTTATTTCCCTCTTTTTTTTATCTCTGTACTACAGGGGTACTTTTTTCAGTTTTCTTTTCAATGTTTTGGGACTTGTAGTCGTTGAACACAAAAGAAAATCTGTTTTCATTTTATTCGAAACCGATGAATATATATGTATATAAAAATGTTTAAATTGATTTTCCGTCATTTTTCCACCACCTTTTCCCTCATCTTTTTAACTTGAAGTCGTGTTGTGCTAGTGTGGGTAGGATGTCCATACCGACTCAAATTGGCAACATGAGCTGAATGCTACACGAGGTTTGCGAGAACTTCCTGCTGAGCTTGATTAAATAATTGAAACACGGTTAACACGGTTGTTGTTTTTTTTTCTTGATTTTTCGTCACCAAGAGACGAGAGAAATGCAACCTCCAATGTGCTTTATAGTTGAAACTGTAAAACACGTGAACGTGCTATGACTCAGTAGCTTGATATCAGCTCGGCTTTTGTTTTTTGTTTTTAAATTTTAGATCAGCAAATCAACAACCAGATGATTCGATTCTATTGTGCGGAAATTGAATTTTGAAACCAAACTTTCAAACGTTTTGAAAAGGGCAACCTGCACAGCGATGTAGTAAG
Organism: Cryptops parisi; assembly: GCA_034695005.1. Lineage (NCBI taxonomy): Eukaryota > Metazoa > Arthropoda > Chilopoda > Scolopendromorpha > Cryptopidae > Cryptops > Cryptops parisi. Next base: position 41,266 of record JAQIWH010000416.1, on the reverse strand, counting down.
CGTAATCAAATTGCGGAAAACAATGAGGCGTAATTGAAGTAGCTTGATATAATAATTCGACCGCGCTCATTTTCTTTTATTTGTGAATACAATTCAATAAGCTGTATTTTCTGTAGATTTGCATCACTTGACTGTTGCGCTTCGGACCACGACCACTGACTGGTGTTTTTACTGTTGGTCGTTGTTTTGCCACAAACAGACGAGTCTTGCTTTCCAATTTACTCGAAGCAAACAAACGCAAGAACTAAACCACCGTCGTCGTCGCGTCGTCTGCTTTTAGGACAACAACTGATTTTGCACCCCCTCCATCTTTTATTGCCGCGTTTATTTCATTACAAGAAAACAACACTTCATGCGACATTTCACTTCCGCGAGGAAGAGTTAACTTTTAGATAAGTAGTCCGAAAGTTACTCCGGAATGTTTGTCATGTGTTTACCGTCTTATCGTCAGCTTGCACAACACAAACAACGAGGAAAACGAGGCTTATCTTAATTGTAGGTGTAATGCATTTAATTTTTTCGTGTACAAAAATGCAAAGGTATTTAAATTAAAATGGTGGTGGGGGAAACTTCTTTCAAGTTGTTCAGCAATACTTTTGTTTTGTTTTTTCTTGTCTGAGAAAGGGTTTCGGGTGTTAACGTAAATGAGAAGGTGGAATAGAAATTGGAGTCATTCTTGGTGTTAAGTTTGTTTAAAATACAGGAAGCCCGTTATTGTGTAAGGTGTAAAAAGTAATAATGACTTTAACAATTAGACACTTTCTGCTTGAATTTCACTTCTCAATGAATGTTCACGGTATTGAACAGTAGCTTAGAATTTTTTTTCTTTATAAAATTGTTAAAATTACAATACTGGTTGTAGGTAGGTTGGTAGCCTACTTGGAGTTGAACGAGGGCACCGACTGACCTTACGGCTGTTATTTGGCGCTAAGACTTTATTTAATCAAGAAATACAGAAATGATAATGAGGACGATAAAGATGGAATAGGGTTATATGATGCAGAAGGAAACGGGAGAACCTCGAGATAATCTACCCTCGTGATGTAGATCATAGTACCATGCAACTTTTAACGAGTAAAGGTATTTACGTTTACTCGTTAAAAGTTGCATGGTACTTTGATCTACATCACGGGGGTAGATTTTCTCGGGGTTCTTCCGTTTCCTTCTGCATCATATAACTTTATTCCACACGCATATTTATATTCATAGATCAATACATTTTGAGCATGGTTTTTGTGTATCTCTATGAAATTTGTCCTCATTTGGAACAATTCAGTGCTATAGTTATCTTTCATTATCCGTGTTTTGTCAACAGGTTTTATACGCGGTTTTATACGTTGTCTTTTGAAGAAAAGAACACCTGTTTGTTTGAATAAATAAGTTCACGATTAGGATAAACATGAGTCTTGATTTTGTCTTTGTTTGTAGTAAATGCTGAAGTTTCAATGCCGATTGCGGCTTTTTATGCCAGTTTTACGAAAGATGCAAAGCTATTTAAAGTAATACAACGGATAACGATCTCGCGTTATTTAGAGCACTCGTTTGGGTATTGAGATTTGTAATTGGCTGTAAGAGAAGGAGGGGGTAAATGAGAATGGTTGTTCTTGGTGGTAAAAAGATAAAAAAAAAGAATTCTTAAGCGCTTTGCATAATGTGTTGTTTAAGTTTTCATGAGATGAAGCGGGCAAGCAGCGTGATGTAAACTATATGGGCATGTTGAGATTTTCTTTCTCAGGTAAACAAGCAACGCCATTCGTCAGATAATGATGCTGTTTCTTTGCTCGTTAGGGCTGCAAAGTGTTGCACCACAAAATTTATCTATTCCTGAAGCAACAGTAAAACATGAGCAAGGTCAGCGAGTGAACACGATCATCAACCGTAAAGATTTGCTCGTAACGTCTTTCACTTGTTTTAGTGCATTGTGGGAGAGAAGGAAGGGAAAATGGCGATTAACTTTTCCAAAAGTGTTGTTCTCAATGAAAGACTGCAGCACTGCGTTTGGTAGAGCTGTAAATGTCAGTGTCTCCCCTGGGTCTGGTTTTAACAGTACTAAAAGCTCAAGCGCGGGGTAATTTTTATGCCTTTTGTTTCTAAGAAAGATTGTTTCTTCTCGAACTGGAACATCCAAAACCAGCCCCTTACTCCGCCGGTCGTTACTTTGGGTTAAAACCGACATTTTACTGGAAGTGGAATCCTTTTCCATTTTCACGTTATTGCGCTGATTTAAAATGCTATTTTTTTTTCCTGCTTTTTATTTGTTCTATAAACAGAAGCTACTAAAAAGCTGCCGCTTGATGGCAAAAACCACACTTGGGTCTAAAACTGTAAAAGAGTTACTGGTTAACCTCTTTCTTTTTTGAGGGCAAATTGTTATGTTGTTTTCGTGTAGCTTTAATGTGGAAAACATATTTTGTCATACTCAGCTTGTCATTTTACTTTCCACTGGAGTGTGCAGAACACTGTTTTATTTCAAGTTGAGATAACCTTAAGTATTAATGGTACTGTCGTATACATTAGTTTGGTTTCACACAACTAATTCATTAGGATTGTCATAAATTCAAAAATAGTTTTCACAAAAAAAGTGGGTTTTTTTTTTAATTTTATAAACTGTGATAAATGATTATCTTCTGGAATTGGGTGTGGATGTTTCTTGAAATCAGTGCTGAAATGCAGGAATTTGACAAGACATCCAGATTAAATTAATTGGTGATAAATATTTTCGTGGTAGTTTGTCTTCATGGAATTCTAATATAATACTCGATTTGAATTTTTATGAGATGAAACTTTCAGCACCGATTACGAGGTAATAGCTATTATAAGTTTTTAGTTCAGCAGGCTCTTCCAAAATTTTGTTTTGATATGGGGAATCACTTTCAGCAGCTTTAATGGTGTGGGTAGTTTCCTCGCTTTTTTTTTCTTTTACGGGGGGCGTTAATCACCCGCTAATTCTTTACCGATTCCCTATTTCACCCCCACTAGCACGCTGAGCCAATACATTATCGGAGCTCTTTGGACGTGCGCAAACAGCAAAAGGTCGCACCCTAACGATCCTCAATTTGCGTGGCAAATGGTTTGGCTAGTAGAGCAGTTTACTGCTGCTGCCTTTGGCAAACACAGCAAAACACAGCTTCGCGTAACACAAATCAATGTTGTTTTGCTAGCGGTGCATGCATAGGGAAACCAGTTCGCGGGTCATGTAAATCGAATTAAAAATGGGGCTCTGTTGGCCGTGTATCTGGTTGAGATCGATAGTAGACTCACTGCCACCGCTGAACGACGAACTCTGAATGCTGAAAGAGTACCTCCCATTGATCGGATTCATGTTTGAATAGACGAAGAAACCTCCACCTTCCGGGCGAAAAGGGCTCGACCTTCCTCAGTTTCTGCTCGACGAGCAGACCTACTACTATTACGTACAGTTGATATTACACCTTTTACGCCCCGTGTTGTTTTACATGTTCTGATTTGCTGTGAAAACACATATTTATGGTACGTCGACAAGCAAGACTTTCTTTAGCTGTGTGTTGATGAGAATGGCGACGATGACGAGAGGAAAATAAAAGTTGAAAATAGCTCGTTGTTCAAGAGACGAGCCGTATCAATTTTATTTGTTTATTTGATATACAGTGCCAGTTGATTGCCCGTTTAACACCGGCTAAGGTTTAAGTGGTTTTAACCTTTAAAATTAGCATACACTTTTTTAATTGTTCCTATAACTCTGTCATTCCAACATCGTTAGTGTCAAGCAAGTTCATCTGTTATTAACCTAATTTTATTATTGCAAGCTTTTATTTAACTTGGCCTGGTGTCTTATACGGTTTTCAAATGATTCAAATCGTAGATGTCTTCTTTAACCAGACTCCGTGTGTCGTAGGGACTGGAAATTTGGTGCATAAATTAGTCCCGCGTGACAATTGAATCTATCAAATTTCGAGGAACCAATGTCGTGTCAATTTGGAACTATTGGCACGTGAAAATTCGTTTTATAGTGTTGACGATGCTCTGAACCACATGTTCGTTTCTCATTGTTGTAAATAAATTATGAATAGTTTATTACATATAGATCACACTAATTGTTGAACATAAAACAGATTCATCCGAAGAAAAACACTTTACTACTAAAGGTTGTACTAAAAAACAAAGCTTTGTTTTAAATTACTTGTTTAACTTACTTTGAGGTTGAAATGGTTCAACACATCAAAGCATTTGAGCATTTTTTGTGATTTTTGAGACATTTTGTTTTGTTGTATCAAGTTTAGACGGGTCAATTCTGGATTTGTGTCTCACTTTTTCCTCGAAAAGTGTTTCTGACGATATGCCTACATTTTAAGCCACAACACATTGTTGTACACAAAGATAAATGCGTTTATTTGATGTGCTACCTACAATTTATGTGAGGAACCATTCGTTGTTGAGACTTCAAACATCCTTAAGTTTAAGACTTTAGGTTTTTAGAAAACAATCTCCACTTTCTCTTTAACAATTCAAATCGTAAACAGGCTCACATTTGTTGTCATGACTACCATTGTAGGGCTTCATACCGACAGAAAAAAAGTCAAGCGTTTTATTATAGGTAGATTGTTTACATTGAGATATCATATCTTTGTTGTTGTTGTTGTTTTTTATACACAGTGTAATAAATGCATGCGTATACTGCAGCGAAAATCTGAACACGTTTGGATAATTACTATGTAACCCTATTAAAAGCTCCTTTTCACGATGACAGGTTGACATCTACGATGAACATGTAGCCTGGGGTGCAAGACGGTATCGATAAGATTATGGTTTCAAGACAACACGTTTTTCCAGCCTGTTTTTAATGTTTCGAACCATGTTTCCAACTTTTCCCATTTCTGCCTTAAGCATTTTTGTTAACGCGCGAGTATGATATAAATTTTTCTTTTCTATTTTGTTTTGCGCGTTTCTTTAACCATGGAGCTTATTTTTGAGCAAAAGTAAAAGTTTTACTACAGCACAAGTGTTCTAATTGCCAACTGAAGCTGAAAAGCTACTGCCAACAGGAGAAAGTTGCAAAACTGAAGGCAAACGAAGCGTTAAAAGTCTAGGCAGTCTAGGAAAAGATTTCTAGGCTTTTCTTTTCTCGACGACTGCTTTCCTTGACGTCGTCGTTTTCTATACCACACTATTTACATCCAGGTTTTGACGCTGAAAAATTGACCATTTTCATGCTCGAAAATTTTGTCATGTGTAAACTTGTCTTGGCTTTTGAAACGAGCTTGTCACCGAAAATTGTACTTTTTATTGCCTTTGCCAACTTCCGAGGTTTTGTATTGAAATCACAAATTGTTTTAAGACCGCTTCATTGGCCGAGAAGAAAAGAGATTTTTGTGAAATTTTAGTTTTGAAATCGTGGTTTCCCCTCCCCCCCCCCTTCTAAAGTTTATTTTTTTATTTTTTTTTCTCATTTATAGATTTTTTAATTGAATGCCAAATGTCATTTTTCTTTTGAATGGTGCTACAAGGAAAGGCATGCACACTAATTAATTAGCTTACTTTTTTCTTCATTTTTTTAAGAAAAGTAAATTAGGCAGAAAAGGGCATTTTAAAGACTCTTATCAATTCGAAAAATACGAAAACTAGAATCATTCTTTTTATATATTAAATTGTGGAAAATTTTCACTTCTTGGGATACGGAATAGTTTCAAATTTTTTGTTTGAATTTTAAATCAGTTTAAGTAATGTACAGGAAAAATACGAATTATTTTGTTTTGAGACTAAAATTGTAAAAAAGCTACAAATGGACAAAAAGCTCATTTGAAGTGAAACTGACTTTCAAATTTCGTCACAAGCAAACTTTCAAAACATATAATTGTAACACTTTTTGACTAACTATGCTTTTTTGTTATAGTATACTGTACTGTTCGCCAGAAAGTTTTCATGTATTGAAACCAGTATTTTATTTGTAAAAATAAACCGCGTTGTTGGTATGATAACCAGAGTCGAAAATTAAACCTTATGTTTACACACATATTGCTTCGCAACAATCGTATGGAAACGTTTCCAAACAATATTAATTTATATACTTTATATATAGCGAGCTGTTCTTCATAATGCAGTTCATTGTTGTGAACTGACCAATATTAGAATCATTCTGATGCAGTTTGGTTTGTGAATCACCACAACAACGTGTGGGTAAACAAAAAAGCGTTTATTACAAACACAGATGTCGAGTTTATAATTCAACTGTTATTAAATAATCAGTTTCATCATTGCCAATGAATCTATATTACTTTTACGCATTTGTTTATTTAATTAGGATTAATTAGGTTTATTTAATTAGGATTTAATTAGGATTCGATTCCACCCGTGCTTCTGCACGGGTTAACCTCTAGTTATCATTATAAATAAAATACCGTATATATCGACTTTAAAATAAAAATTTTGTAAGTATAGTGGGCTCTCGATTTATTAATGATTTTCTGTAGTTTTTTGTAAAGTTTGTCCGCATGTTTTTCTGTCTACAAATTGATTTTCCGAAGTTTTAGAACAGTAAAATGTTTTTAAAAAATTAATGTTAGTGTCGATTTTGAAATCATTTCAAATAGTTTGTTCAGTCTAAACAAAAAACCAAACTTGCATCTATTTCTGGAAGAAAAAAAAAAGTTCGATTAAATCGAGTTGCGTGTTGTTCAAATCATTGCACAAAAAAAGTTGGAAGACAGGCATCATCAACATTTTCATCTCTGTCTTTTCCTGAACAAAGCTTTTATTGATTTTCATAATGTTTGCTGCTGAGTTTACTAAAAGAAAGATCCAATAGTTGAAAGAGAGGGAGAAGAGTATGTGTTGTGGTTGTGAAAAAAAAAATAATGCATTTTCTTGTCGAATTGATAATCCATCATATTGTCTGCATTGTCAAGCAGAATTTTATTAATGGAAATCTGTGGTTTCGATTGCGCCATTATCGGAAAAACATATCATCCGAGAAACCGGCAGCATTCAAAAATCACAGCGATGCTAGCTTTCTATTAACACCTTTCGGTGGTCTCATGCTTGTGTAACCATTCACTGAATAGACAATGATGCATGATAACCACATCTCCACTGAGGTTATCATCAAGTTATTCTTATTTTTTTCTCCTCTCGTCTCAGATCTCTATTTTTCTTGAGGCTTGTTCTTGGGGACTTCCTCGTAGCGATAGTGTTCGTGACGGATGATGAATCAGCTTTTCGCGAGTTATTTTTTTTTCCCCCTCTTTCATCCCAGTTCCCGCGAGTATTCACCAAGAATGTTAATGAAGTCCATTAAAGCGAAATTTTTAGAGCTGCCCTTAAAAGAATTTTCATCGTTAATTTCTCAGCGGAAGTGGCCTTCTTGATTGGTGGGGGTTTAATTTCGGGAATGTTTTAGTATAATATTTACAGCTGCTTAACTAATTTAGTAAAACGGGCATATTTTTTATCACTGGTATTTTTTTTTTAAAGAACACAACTGCTGTCAAAGCTGATTACAATTTTTTAAAGCATATTATATGGTACGGAGTAAAGTACATAAAAGTTCACATCATTTTGAGAACAAAAAATCGGTTTCGTTTTAATTGGTTTATTTTCATTGTTACGTTTTTAAATAATTAAGCTTGTATATGGTGTCTTGAATACATAGTTAATTCAGATTTGAACACAAATCACCAATTTACTTTATAAATTTTGCTTCAGTTTTTTTTTTATTGGTCGTTAATTATGTATAAAACACCCTACATAAAGAATCATATGGATTGCGAGTTAAACCATAGTGAACTTATTCACGTTTTGCAATTTTAGAGTTGATGCATGAAGTGAGGCCACTTAGTCATAATCTAGGCATAGACTAAGAATTACATTGATGGACCAATTATAGTTAAAATGAAAATTATAGTTACATGAACCAATCAGAATACTGAGTAGTATGCAACCCTATGGACCAAACATTTATAAAATCATCATTTTCTAAAATTGAAGTTTTTTGACTTAGTTCTTATGGTTTTAAACGATTCATATGATTTCGAATTCGTGTTTCATATGTACATGAATATGTTATTCAAGTACAGTACAAGTATATGTAATATACACTATACAGTATAATACAAGTATAACTTGTGTGTATAATATACAAGTACAGTGTACAATACTTGTATAGTATATTATATTATAATATTGGATATTCATGACAATTTTTGTTGGAAACATTATATAACGATGTTTGTATGTGTTTTAGCCGTTTTTTTTTGTGCTGCTGGTGTTCCTTGTTTTTGTGTTCTTATTTGTGTTTTTCGAGAAATCTTTTTTACAGAGGCCTATTTTGTTTAGAAGGCGAAACTTTGAGTTTATTTCGTGAAAATTGTACCCAGTCAGTAAAGTTAACGGAAGTTTTTAAAACTTTTTCTCTTATTATTTTTTCAACCATGTTATTCAGGGTACAAAGTTTAAAATTTAATAAAATGTTTGTTCTTAATTGTTAGTTTATCATGATTTATTGGCGCGGATGATCCATTAAACATGGTTTATTGAGAACTTCAATAATGCCTCACTGTGTGTGTAAATCATCAATTTTTGAAGATCATCATAACACATGACTGAATGAATATCCCTATCTTTGAAAGTATAAAGCTGGTGGTGGTGGTAAAGAATCGCATCAGCACATTCTGCCCAATTTTTAATAATTTTTTTTTTATCTATGGGGGTCTATACATAACGTCATTGCCGAGCGATATTAGATTTGCGAGTCATTACTCACAAGCAGACAAGTCATCGCGGAGGAGAAAAAATAGCAGGGCACGTTTATCATGGCGGTTGGCAGAAATTTTAAAAATTAAAAGGAAGAGATTGTGGGGGTAGACACTAAATGTAATCGCGAAGGGGAGAACTTCATTCCACCGTGATAAGAGAAAAGGGAGAAAAATGACGGGTGTGGGGGGGATTGGGGGCAAATGGTGTTGAATAATTTAGCGTTGAAATGATTATTTTATCCGTACGAGATGTTCAGCGCACAGTTGGCTTATTCATAAGCGAGGATGAATGTTCTAGAAAGCATCTGTAGGGGGCTTTTTTATTTATATTTTTTTGTTATTATTGTGTGTATATTCTCTTGGGGAAGTTTTTATTTAGGGAAAAAAAGAACATTCACTAGTGTGAAAGTTTTCATTTTTAAAATTAAGCACATAGAGGCTGTTGTTTTTCGGTGAAATGTTTCGGCAGTCATGCATTTTTCATACGTTTGAATCACCTCGAGCGAAAATAGCAAAAACTTTTAATAGCAAACATGGAATTTCGACTTGACGCTAAGCTTGATGTAGTTGAATATTTTTTATTGGATAGCTTTTATCTTGATTTGCACTATGAACTTAATGGTGTGAATTTATATTACTTGTGGCTGATAGATGCTTATTTCTTGATTAGTTAGGTTTTACAGCAACAAGTGGTCTAAAGTTTTATTCATAAGAGAAATCGTAATGGATTTGAAACGAGTTGAGCAATTCAAAAGACTTTGGTACTATATCTGTCGGTGTGTGTGTGAGTGAATATAACGTTGTTTGTTGTTAGTAACGGATTACTAAGTAGTAATAGAAACACAACAGTGAAGAATACACGATTACTAACAGGCGTTCGGCGTTTGGTCACCTCACTTGTTACTGCACTAAATTGCATAATAGCAAAATTTCTAACGTATAACGACATCTAGGAGGATTTTTTTCTTTGCATATTAGCGTAATTGCATATAAAAAACTCGCATAAATTGAAGGGTTTTTTTATTACGGACATTTTGTTTTTACTTTTTGCAATTTTGTTTTTGCGAAGTCAGTTCCCAGTTCACAAAATAAACTGTATTGGTAATCTTAAATTATTGATTTGAGGTAACCATGACGTACCACTATCGGTATGGAGATAACCAAGGATAGAGTGCCGCTAGATTTTGTAAGTAATGTTTTCATGGTAGCTGTTAGATGGATGTGTATGGGGTTTTGTTGTATTAGGCTTTCATTGCGTGACTATTTGTACTTTGTGTTTTCAATTGAAAAGAAGTGAGTTTAGGTGTACATGTGCGCTTGGGTTACGATGACAAACGATAACATTTTTTTGGAGAGTACTCTATTTGGAATGTGACGAATGGTATTAGAAGTAAAAACCCTTGGCAGAGAAATCCACTCAGAGCTTTTCCAGGACGAACATTGGCAGTAGACGAGAGGCGTTTAAACGGGCTCGCACAAATGTCATTGTCAACTCGAGCAGCAACCTGTCAGCTCTCAGCAAGCTCGGAAGGACAACAAAAGAAGATGTCACTACGTTTTACCAACTCAGATGACTCGTTTTAGAGAAAGAAAATGGGTGGGTGCGTGCGTTGGTGGATTTACAAAACCACCACGATGCTGTGGGAACTGCCCCAGGTGGCGCCGGACCTGGTTCCCCCTTTTGTAGAAAAAGAAGAAAATGCAGCCACGATGTGAATATTAACCGCGGCCAGAAGTGTCGTTGTCGCCGCACGAAACGTCGTTTACGGAGCAGCATCTCTAATCTGAAGCTAATCTTCTTCTTTTGCTGCGGCGCCTTGCAACAGCACTTGGCTGTTGACACGGTTTGTGGTGCAGGTGCAACACCTAGCTTGGAAAAGGATCAAAGTTCGCGCTGATGGCGAAACGTTAGATCTCCCACATTGTGGAAACATTTCTGTTGCTATTGGCACAATGTTTGTGTACTGAATTCTGGGATTGGGAAGCGAAGAATCTGGAAAGGAATTCCTTACTAAACGCTTTCTTTCGACTTTACAACGACGACACTAACAGAGGATTAGAATACTTTTACTGTACCATGCTTATTGGACTTTTTAAAGATGGTACGTTTGGTGATATATCTTTATTCATTATAATTCTGATGACCGTGTTTGAAGTGTTCTTACATAGCTTTTTCTAGTTGACAAGTAGTTACGTTAAAAATACATGAACATGCTATTTACCACTTTCAATTTTCATGATTGAAAGTGCTCGTCCATGGTATTGAAATTTTAATACAAACCAAAAAGTGGTAACTACTTGTGTTTTACTATACAGTTTATCCTGTAATACTGAGATGATATGTACTATAAAGACCGTATATCCTGTACTTCAAATGAGACACTATAATGAGATTATTTTCAATGCACCATACAGTACCGTACAGTAATATGAACTCGCCTGTTTATGATGATGTGTATAGCACATAATCATTTGTCATACTACAGGTACATGACTTGACACTTCATTTGGAATCTCAAACGTATTGACTTTTCGTAATTGAAAATTCTCGAACTTATTTATTTTCGAGAATACATAATTTCTTGATATTTAAAACTGAGATTCACTCAGTTTCATTTAAAGTTTTATCTTAGTAGTCTACTCGGTCTTCGACTTATAAGCTTCACGTCTTGTTAGTGGTGAATCTAAACTTCATTTTTTATAACTTTAAAAGGACAGTTTTATTTCGAACTTTATAAAAGTGAGACATTGTAATAATAAGTGTTCAATTCATCGTAGTACAAACTTGCTTATTTTAGTGATGTCTACAGTACATATAGCAATGAACTTTTTATTGTTTAACTCACTGCAACACATCGTGAATTTTGTAATTCAGTTTATAGGAACTTTGGAATAAAAATTACAAGTTATATTCACTGTATCTTACGACTTAGTTACAGTTTCATGTTAGTAGACATGATTGTGTACATTGAATTTTTTTCCCTGTTATTGGTATGATGAAAGAAGACTTGAATTTTTGAAAGTGGTGGAAAAAGAATTAAGTATAAGAAAGAACAAAAAGGAAGAGGGTATCAAAGAATTGCATGATGAAGGGAAAAAAGGGGGTAATGACATTCAGATTGTCTTCAGCACATTGATGGAGCGCAATACTCGTCGACAGAAAGTAAAGAAACGAAGGCGGCGAATTGGTGATGAAGACAAATACACAAGCATCGACTCCAACCCACCTCCCCTGTCGTAGACGTGATTACATCAAAAATTCGCCAGTACCTGGAGAATTTAATTAAACTTCTTGAGAAATTTTAATAAATTAGGAAATTAAGTAACGGGCGTTCGTTGAAGTGGAACAAGTCTACGCTACTACGTGTTCTGACTTGTAAGGGAAAAAATATTATTTAGAAAGAAAAAAATGGTTGCTTCTCCCCCCCCCCTCTTTTTTTTTAACTTTTAAGAGAAAGTGTTTTAAACTTCTTGTGATAATTTTTTTTTTTGTTTTCTTCAACTTTTTATTATAAACTTTTTTTTTTGAAATTTTATTATATTTTTTAATTGGGAAAATCTCAACCGAATTATACTCTTTTTTTTTCCTTCTTTCTTTTTACTTTTCCGTTCGTTTTCATCATTTTTGCTTAAATACGCATCAAGGGTGGTGGGATAAGAAAAAAATTTTCATCGCGAGATAAATTAGTACGAGATGGAAAAAACATTTTAAAAAGAGAAAAAAGAAAGAGGGTGTTGTAGAGGGAAAGTGCCTTCTTCAAAGGGTTAAATGTTTTTTTCGAAATTGCAGGTGCCTAGATTAACGAGGGCGATAGATGACATATAAGAAAAAAAAGTTAAATTTATATTACAAGTTTAGGATTAGAATTATCGCCGGAGACAAGTGACACGCAAGAGTTGCATTAGGACTGAAAAATTAATGTTGCAAATAATCTCTGCAATAAAGCGTTGAAAAAATGGATATTAAATTAGATGGGGTTTATGATGGAATTAAATAACGAAATGAAAGGATTACTATACTTGACGACGCAAAATATAACGAGGCGTTGTTTTGTTTTTTTGTTTTTTTCGTTCTATCGAGACTAATGATAAAAATTGAGTGGCTTATTGAATTTTCTGGTAGATGTTGTGTAAGCATCCATACGTTGTCTACAAAATAATAAAAAAAACACAGCTACCGGTTATGCATATACGATACACATAATCCCTGTTTTACGCTGCTTTCGCAGAGATTCTCATAAAGCGATTTTTTTTTGCTTCGAGATTCTCGTAAAGCGAAATTGATGGGGAGGTGTCATTTTCCGCGGTTTTTATTTATTCATTTGTTTTTATGCGTAAAATGTTTATTTTATGATTTAAGTTTAAGTATTATTGGAAACAGATTAGAAAAAAAAATCTCTAATGTTATTTATTTTATTAAAAAAACACGCACGAGAAAACCGCCTAAAAACATAAATTGCATCAATAGAAGTTGGTTTAAACGTGGGTCACCAGTGTAGAAGTACATTATTAATAACTAGAAGTTGCCCCGTGCCATTCACGGTTTTAATTGAAACATGTTTTGGATTTTTTTTTTAAGGTTTCGTTTTATTAAAATGTCGCTAGGTGTCACTGCGGCATTGACACGCGAGCTGCAAACAAGCAGCAAGTAAAAAAAAGAAGCTTTGATAACAGCAACAGAGTAGCTTTGGATAGACCATGCATTCCGGACCGTTCCGGACAGAGATGAAGATAGATAAAGGGTGGTGAAGACTTGGGTTAATTTTAATAAGAATTTGAATAATAATGTATTTATGTATGTATATCTGTGTGTGTCTCATAAGCGGTTTGTGTTGTAGCATTCTGTCACTAGATGGAGTTGGTTAGTTCCTGTGCTATACCACGGGCTAACTACTTGTTTTATAATAGCGAAAAATATTAAAAATTTTATTCATTTGATACTTTTGTCCTTCGTTTTACTGTACATGATAAAAAAATATTAATTCGTACAACGTTTGATTTTTGATGACTGGCTTTTACGCCTCACATCAATGTTGAGACGTATACAAAGTAACATTATAAAACTTAAGTATTGATTAAAGCCGTAAGAACAAAGCTGTAAGAACAAAATTGTTGCTTACACTTACACATTACATATACTTGTCATCATCATCGAGGTTCAAGTTTTCTTTCCAACATATGGCTTAATGAACAAATTAAAGATTATCGTAAAGTTTAAATGGTTCCCGTTATTTGTTTTTATGGGTTTTATGAGGAAACTTAATATGTACTAAAATGTGGAGACTATACAGGGTTCATTTGTTGAGTCGGTTATACAGCTTTATTTCTGTTAATTTTGTTGTATTTTTAAAATGCCGTGCTTGGTTAACTATTCTTGGTAACGATTTCTCGCACAAGTTCAACTGGGATATCGTCATAATATACGTAAAAGTGCAGGCTAAGTATTGGGAATTTTTAGTTTAATTAATCTACGGACTCGAAAATATTTCCCAGTTGACAACTTATCATATGAACGGGGGATTTGCTGCCCAGTTGGATTCTAATTATTTTTGCGAATCATTTTGTACCATCTAAAAGCAGTCGTAACGACGGACGATGACGACAAACGATTTCGGTTCGTTTCCATTTTCGCTTTGCATCTAATTTTGCATTTGCAAACACTTTTCAATTTCACTTCCTCTCCCTATTACGTCGCATCACGCTTGACAGAGAATCAAACCTGCTCACCGCAGTTGAACCAAACGACTCATTTAGCCCTAAAATTCGTCATTAAACAGGTGTTTAAGCTGGAACTAGAGCTGACTGTGCAATAAACGAAAAGCTGGGTAATCTTTACTACAACACACACGTGCATTCCTGGAAGACTGAGTTTTATGTAAACTACCTCGATGCGCTTATTCAACATTTTAAATTATGATGATCGCGTCAACATTCTGAATGGTTATCGCGTTGTGTGACTAAACAGCGTATACCATATCTAGACAATCAACATAATTCGGCGTTACGTTGCAGTGATGTCATTTTACAGTTTGTTTGTTTTTATGCAGCAAGGTGTTACTAAAGTCATTATCTGATTCGCGAAATAAGACGAAGTTTAAATAAATGTTCCAAGAACGTTTTTAATATTTGAAGGGCTTCCGGCAATGAGAAGCCACGTGTTTTAAATTGTTCGGGAGAGCCGTATGTTATGGTGAGAAATTCCATAGAGTACCATACAGAGCAACATGGTGATTTTCTATATTATGCTGCCATTTTCTGGAAAATCTAGAAGTGGTAAAGAAACTAGAAACAGTACTGAGGGACGGTTTGATATAAAAATGTCATTTTTGAAAGAAAAAAAAAGTGTGGCTTATCATTATATTGCTCGGAGCCCTTTATTTATAGAAAATATAGTATTTGCATTATACTGCAATTTTTTTTAATTGATTAATACGTTTTCTGCAGACTAACACGCTTGAAATGCTTGTAAATGTATTTTGGCTACTTCTATTTTTAACAGAAGACGCTTGTGGTGTTAATAGTTGGGCTGTAGTTTAGGTTAAGTAAAACAAAGAAAAACGTATAGTGCTGCTAACCAGTTGGAGGTTTGTAAAGTCACCGATAGTGCACATGTAGGGTGTAATCGTTAAAGCTACGGAATTCTTCTTTGGGGTACGGCAAGAGCCTTCCGCCTTCGCAGAATTACTGTGGCTTACAATAACTTACTTCGATCACTTCATCACTGGAATAAATATCAATCCATTTCTTCAAAGTGTGGTCTTCAAAAAAATTTTACGGTTAAAAAACTTATTAGATTTCACCAATTAAGAGAAATCCCGCGAATTTTAATCAACAGTCATCACCCTTTTCATTGCCATAAAAAACATTTTAATTGGAGTGAAAATATTAGAACAACCAATAGCTTCAAATTTGTTATTGATGGTATTACTTCGAAATGGCTGGATAGATCATATCCTATTGTATGTTTCTCATCCTGGAACGCTTTACCCTTAAAAATTCGTTGTTTAGTATTCAAAATAGACAACAATGATTGTAAACCATATGCGAAGTACGATAACCTTTTGAAAAACATGTTTTATTTGTCGATTGACTTTTGTTTTGTTTGTGTTTGTTTGTTTTGTAACTGTTTTGGACCTTTAGACCTGTTTTATAAATAAATAAAAATAAATAAAGTTTTGAGCTCTGTACAATGTATGTACAGACGGTATACTTACATTAGAGTAATTGTGTAAGTACAGTAATTATGCATACCAATAGACGTATAATCTTGTTATTATAACATTCACTAGAAATACGCTTCATTTTGTCAATGAGGTAACGAGCTTAAGATCACCCTGTATATAATGTAGTGCGTCATTAACCCGTGTGTATACATGGCATGAAAATAATTTAGGAAAGTTTTGAAGTACTATAGCTTTGTTTCAGTGGGATGAAACACGTTTCTTTAAATATTGAACATAGTTGAAATAGTTTGTCTAACTCTTCATAAGTTATATATGTAATATGCGTACTGTTTTAAATCATAAAGAACATGTTTTTTTGGAATTACGTTGTATATTTTTTCACTTTTTGCTGCTGCTTTGTTGTTCCTACCATTAAGCTTTCACATTTCTGCAGCCTATTTTATGGTGATATCTGATCCCTGCTTTTGTAAGATTAGGTATGTTTCTTCATTTTTGTTTTGTTTTGATAAAAATGAAAAAAAACAAAAAAACTTTTTATCAGGTGCTTGGAATGTATAAAATGGAGCTTTCTTCTTGAATGCCGTTGAGGAAACGATGCTCTATTAATTTGTGAAGAATAATTTTTATTTTTTACGGAAAAGCGAAAAATCACCTGCATCATTAATCAGAATATTTTTCACCGATTGTTTCGAAAAGAAAACGTGACGGGGATCGATAGCCTGCGTCAAAGAAATACGAGTTATAATTGCTTCTAATTAAACTCGGTTCTCGATTTCATGTCTAAATGAAGGGGGCTAAAGAAAACAAAAGAAATAGCTGACTCTGCTAAATAAATATTTTTTAAAAATGGACAAGTTTTAATTAAACTTAGCAGGGCCCTTTATTTATGAATTAATCATGGATCATGCAAATGAACGCTATAATATCTCCTATTAAATGACGACGTCAAGACAATCATACGTACAATATAGCATAGTCACCAAACGCGCGTTTAATGAGACAAGTTGTAAACAATGGTATACATATCAAGTCATTGTAAAATGATGACTCTTGTTTCAAAATTAAAGTTGATTCAACTAAAACAAACTGAAAGTAAAAATCTATTTTGTCCTGTCTATGTATACAGTATAACATACATACCCAGGTTAATGTTGAATACTTTTTATTGCTTCAGTGAAGTGAAAAAATATATTATGACATATTATAGTGAATTTTAATGTTACGTGGTGTCATACGACATGCCCAGTTTGATTTATTTTCAGTTTACTTTTACTTACTCGTATAAACCTTATTAGAAGTTTGCACGCAACAGTATACTAGTATCGATTTTTTCTTTGGTCGTGATGAGAGGATGATTCAACTTGAGTCACACTTTGATGTTCCCTACTACTCCACCACACACAACTTCAAAAGCAGAAGTAGTAGAAGAAAAAACTCGCCCACCCCCCACTTTAGTGTGACAAATATAATTAAGAACTAATGAAGGTGACACACCAATCATTGTCTCATTAGTTGTCACCTGAGATTCTTTCCACTGCCACCCTTGTTACACTTTGCTTAGCAACCATTGAGCTCTAATTATTGAGCTTTGTCAAGTGTATACACTAGAGCTCAAGTGATGATTTGTACTAATCCGCGTTCCTCGCTGTTAATTTAAATCCTGTTGAAAGTTGTGATTGAAAGCTTACTGTTTAAAAAGTTGACAAACCGACTATTTGTCAAACTTCTTCTATAATGCTTTCGTTACGGTGGTAACCAGATGTTTGTTTAATTACATCATTAGCGTCTATCATACTGATACGACTAGTTGTTTTAGTTCAGGGTGATGCAGAAGTTACACTACAGTTTGAATGATTTATAAATTTTTAAGTTGTTTTTCGTTAATCTTTAATTATCATTTTTTCTCAAGTTTATTTTTATAAATGTAATTTTGTTTTTGTTTTTTTGCAGGGAAAACTAGAGCTTTATGTTAAAAAAAATTCATACTTGACCATAACTGAAGTTCATCTCGAGTTTTCTCTGTAAAAAAACACATAAAAATTAAAAATGAGAAGAACCAATAGGCTACATTAAACATTCTTTTCAAAAATACGCTTTATATAAATTCGCTTTATGCGAATTTAGATTTTTGCGATTTTTGAGTAATTCTATTTTTGATTTCTGCAATTTTCGATTCGATTTGTGCGATATTTGTTACATTGGACTGATGCGATTTTTATGTATGCGGTTCTCACTTTATGCAATTTTTGGTACATTGGAATATACAGATGGCAGTATCAGTTCCCAGCTCGCTCTCTCTCTCTCTCACAAACTCACAAATGAAGCTAATATAAAGCGATAAAAAGTCATTAACTATTCAAACCGTAAGGTGGCTTTTGCGCTACCCGTGTGTTGTTTGTCATAGCTAGAATTTTGAACACTTGACACCAATGTTTAAATTCCGATGAGACATCTTACATTAGTCGGCGCATCCGTTTTCATTAAAAGTAAACTAGAACATGAAAAAGAATTCATTAGTGATGAAAGCTGAATTTATCATTCATGGAAGACGGTATTTTCTAACGTACATTGTATTTTAGGATTTTGCGGCGAAGGTTTAAAAATTTGTGCTTTCTGTGGTCATTGTAATTCGGTACATCCAAAGAAGTTCATATCGTTTAAATTTTGCATAATTTTCATTAAATGTAGAAATAATTGAAAAATTGTAAGTATTTCCAGTGTGTTGATAATGCCGCGGAAACTTTAAAGAGACTCAAAAGAAACTTCATAAATTTATGATCTGTAGAAATATTTGAGAAATTTTGGGTTGTTTTTTTTTTCGGTAGAAGCAAAAATATGTTGGTAATTAGAGAAAGCTAGTTGTTAGAAATTTTTAAATGTTTCAAAAGAGATGAAAAAACTTCTGCTAATTGGAAATGACATTTTTACTTCGTGTTAAGCGCTAATGAGCAATTAATTTCCACTAAATGGAATTTTTACATTAGTGTAAAAGAAAAAAAAAAATAATAATGATGACATGGAACCTCTGAAATAGGAAGAAAACTTGAAATTGTAGTTTGACAGTAAAAGAGTTGTTATGGATTAAAGATGAATCAACAAAACTTTTGTCTATAAAAGTTATGTTTGAAAAAGTTTTACCAAACTTATGAAACAGAACGTTTTGGAAAACATTTGAGACGGAAAAAAAAATGAAAGGTAGAAAAATAAATTAAATCGATGAAAAGAAATTGAATGTCAGATAAAACAGAAAGGAAATGTTATTACATTTTAATAGAATTCAGTAAAAACAAGGAAAGTTATGATTTTGTGTAGTTGATTTAAAAGTTAATACTAAACTAAGAGAAGCTAAATTTAGAAATAGAAAATAATACTACAGTATGACAAAATTGCATACAAACGGACAGACAGATAAACTTTCTTTTTATATACAGTAAGTTCTATTACAGATAGAGATTAAAGATTCTGCATGTATTACTATCTATTATAGTTGCACAGTATTATACAATGTTATAATGTGTATTTTAAGAATTTTAAGTGGATTTATAGCGATCCAACAGGAGCTTTTGTATAGAAATGTATTCATTTATATTTGTTAAATACAAGTTAGTTTTTTTATTTTTTATTGTTATTTTATATTTCAAGTACAGTAGTCTACAACACAATATATTTAGGTTGTTTTCAGACAATCTAGAAATTCGGGCTACTCCCAGTCCCCCAAGCTTGCCGGATAAGAGGTCCGGTACCTGTATATTCAGAAACAAAATTCTGGATGAAGTCATGAAGTTTGAAAACATTGCAAGAAAATTGAAGTGGATATAGTGGTTTTAATACGACAGTGTAGTCCATGTGAACCCCACGGTAGTTTTAGGGTTAAATTTGTTATCATTTTATATAAACTTATACATTTTCAACTAGGGTAACGAAGTAGGTTTACTATGATTTTTCTTATTTAAAATCTTGGATAAATAACATTAAACAAACTTTTTTCTTCGCTGCGTCACCTTTTATTATTATTATTATTATTATTATTATTATTATTATTTTTATTATTATTATTATTTTTATTTTTTTTATTATTTTTATTGTTATTATTATTTTTATTATTATTATTATTTTCGTTTTTCTTTAATTTCATATTATTAATGCACATTATTAATAATTTTTTTTGGGGGGGGGGGATTTCAAAAGTTGATGTACGGTACATTTAGAATATTATGTTGATTAAGTCACGACTAGGATTTATTTCTGTAGTTAAAATAGTAGCTACTATTACATCTGGTTTAATCCGATTACACTGTGTATATCGATCATAGGTTGAGGTCAGGATTTTTATTTTATTTTTATTCACGTTTTAAAAGTGCTAGCAATGTTACGTTGGTAAGATTTGAGTTTTGGTGGAGAAGGACGAATAGCTTAGTTGGTGATAGTAGGACATGAGTTGCCATGGTGAGGTGAGGAGAGTGGATGTTATCGGTTGCTCTGCTGAATCTAAAGGGGAATTGAAGATCATAGTCTGATACTCTCCGAGGGGAAGTGGCAAGAGAGATCTAAGAGGAAATCTTCTTCTTATGGGCCCAAGTTTCTCCCAGTTTATCGGGCAGTGTTGAGATAGGGTTGGCAGGTCATGTGGCCCACCATCAAACTTGCTTCACTACCACTGCCATCGGATTCGACTGCAGTTTAACCACTTTCTTGGATTCGGCAGGATCTTCGCAACATCGACTGCTTGAAACTTGTTACCATTACTTCTGAGTTGTTGGTTGGGTTTTTTCCTCCCTGATACAGTACACTTGTAAGGTTTAAGATTAGGATTGTGTAATGTTCGAGCTAAATTGTTTCGACGTTGTTTACTATTTAAAACTATATACAGACAGTTTTAATTCAGAAAAAAAAATATAATGTAAAATTATAGGAATTGTTTTTACTATTTTGAAATTTAAGAGTCATTTTTTCATTTTATTTGAAATTGAAATCATGATGGTTGATATGATAAAGTAATTGAGGAGTTGGGTGAAAAAACAGCGTAAAAGCAACTTATACGCCGTTATTCCTTAAAATGCATAAATTGAATCGTTTTAGACCAGTCTATAGCATAAAGGCAATGGGTTGCAGTTGCATATAATTTGTATTTTTGGACTTATTGGAGCAAGAATATGAAACGCTACTATTGTAAATCTTTAATTTTTTGTCACTTTTTTTTTATTTGTCGTTTCACGTTTCTGGTTGTTTCACTTGCTTGCTTTCCTTCCCAAAACGATGGAAAGATACTGATATTTTGAAAAAACGGCGTA
This sequence comes from Cryptops parisi, assembly GCA_034695005.1. Lineage (NCBI taxonomy): Eukaryota > Metazoa > Arthropoda > Chilopoda > Scolopendromorpha > Cryptopidae > Cryptops > Cryptops parisi. The sequence goes on along the minus strand of JAQIWH010000416.1, from coordinate 20,065 downwards.
ATTGGAATTGTAAATTAATACAATATTTGGAATAACGGCATAATTACATTTTTAAATTAGCCCTTAACTTAAGGCCTGTCAACTAAATTTAACAGATTTTTTTTGCAAAAGCTGTTCATTTTCCTTCTGAAAATATAAAGTTACTGTACTAAAATATACAGGAATTTCTTTTAATCATAAATAATGGTGCCAAAAGATTTGTCATTTTTCTCGAAAGTACATTTTTGGAGTTATGTCGTTATTCCACTCAACTTCTTGTAATAGCTTTGGGTATGTGTGTCACCAATAAAACTGGATTTTCCTACAATTTCCATATGATATCATCCAAATATTTATCTTGAAAATTCAGTACTGCACTAGTTATAAATGAACACTTATAGCTGAAAATAAAGTAAAGTCCAAACCCGAGGTTAATTGTTTTGTGTTTGTTTGTTTAAAATTATATTTTAAAAAGAATGTCAACATTTTGACGTAGATATAGAATTTGTTGAAATAGTGGAGAGTCGTTGATCTCTATGAAATCCATCTTTACTTGATTTTGGCACCAGTCGCATTGGCCTTCCAAATTTAGTTTTGTACTTTATTTGGCCCAAAATAACTACTTTCTTTGTGTGCATTACGTACAGCTGTGTGCATTCTGAGTAAATGGTTCAATAGCAGCTTAAGAAACACAACCAGATGTAAACATTATTTACTTGACCACAATGAATTGGGGAACAGTATTATTAAACATTGTTTGTAAGTAAACCAGTATTGAATTTATTTGATAATTTAGTTAAGAGAAAGAATTCAGTAGTTAAGACAAATAATTTAGTAGTTAAGACAAGTCATTCAGTAGTTAAGACAAATAATTCAGTGGCAAAAAACTATAACAACAGACCAATATTCCATTGTACTTTGAAACACTAATTACATTGTATTTCATGTGACCAACATATGAGAATAAAAATTTTGTTGACTAACATTATGTTACTTATTTTTATATTTTAGTTGCGATAGCGGAAGAAAGTATATCGCTCCAAATAACACCAACGGGATTAGAACAGTATAAAGCTTTGGGAGATAATCTGTTTCTAACATGTGCTGCAGTTGGAGGTAGCCCACATCTAATCTCTGATTTACAATGGCTTGATCCACATGGTGCTCCAATTCCGAAAACTAATAGGTAAGTATTAGGATGAACTTTTAAAAAAGTTTAAATTTCACTTGTGTATAATTCTGTGGTTACAACTCAATAACATGGCATGAATCCATTTTAGATAGAAAATGCTTTCATTGTATGTGGATTGTAAAATATCTATCTTATCAGCAAATAGTGAATTTAAGGAAATGTATGAAACGCCTAGGAATGTTTATGTGTTTTAAGCAAAGTTCTGATTTAATATCAGAACGACAAACTGTTAAAATGTGATCTACATTTGGCTTAAGCATTTTACTGTACATTTTACCTAGATATTGCAAAAAAAAATTTATACAGGTTTAGGAAAAGTATTTAATAAGAGAATGTTTCTTATGTAGCACATCTTCAATGGTAAATATGCATTAAACTAAAATATAGCCAAATCACCAGTGGGAATATTGCGCTGGTTCAGTTGTTAGGTTATAGTAACTAAACAACTTGTCCGTCACCTTTTGCGGGTGTTACTAGTAAAATAAATAAATAAATAAACACGTTACTATAAGTTTAATATAGGTTAGGTTATATTATATTTCATAATTTCAGTTTGTACGCTGACATATATAAAATGACATAATAAAACTGTATCAATGTGCTTGGAAATAAGCAATTCAAAAAAGAATAGTAGTGGGCAAGATAGATGGTGTGAGGTTCTAATGATGTTACTACTGTCCTGTAAAATAGTTAATAACAAAGTCAGTAGAATAGTTAAGGGCACTTCCATAAAAATGTCAACCCAAATCGCCTTTTTTAATGTGTTAAGGAAATAGAGAAAATAAAGCATCTTCTTAGATTATTAAACATTAGCAAAAAAGTGATGTCCAAATGTTATGTTAGTCACCATGGAAATGCTTTTAGGTAAGGTCTGGAAATATATGTGTATGTATTCCAAACATTATTCATTTCATACATTTCTCAGGCAATGTATACATTTCCTAGGTACTGTATACATTGCTTTTTTGCACTTTGCTAGTAACAAACTACAAATTTTTTCATGTTTTGCTATACGAATATATCAAAATATATTAATAGTGAAATACAGTGGAAAATGTCCCAGGCATCTCCTGGAATGTTTTCATGTCATGGTATTGAATTTGTGTTACAACTAAAATTGTGGTATGTCAAAACTGTATGTTTTAAGTTGAAAAACGGAGTTGGTGATAGGTTTAGTGGTTATAGTATGTAATAATTTTATTCCAGACGTATGAGGGATTTTCTCCCTTGGTTCTGTTGTTTTTCTTTTTGTTTGTAATTAAGCTTAGGTGTTTTGTATGATTTCTTCTTAATTTTCTTTCTTTCATTTATGTAATCAAAGTTTTCCTTTCATTATGTTATTATCTTTCTGTCACCATTTCTCCAAGCGAAGAATTTCGTTTCATAAGGTAAACAGATTTTTACGCTCATTGGTTTTTGAGTTAGTTGGTAGAATTTTTTTTATTTATATTAATTTATTTTTGTTTGTTTTTCTAAGTTTTCTGTAAGTGAACTATACTTAGACTTTCTAATATTATGCTTACCCAATTAAGCATAATTTAGCTAACATTTCTACTAATTATGTTGTATATGCATTTTGTGTGTGTGTGTGTAGTATTTTGATAATTGCATTGTGGTTGACTAATGTTTGAAATTGTGAAGCTGCATTCGAAATAAAATGAATACTGAAAACTTCATTTCTAACTTACTTTTCAATTTACAGGATGCATTCAGAAAAATCATCACCAGATAAAACACTGCTTTTCATAAAGAACATAAAAGAGGAAGACACTGGCCGTTATCGATGTACAGCCAAATATGCTGGGTCGCAAGAATTATCTGCAAATGTTACCTTATCTACATTTAGTAAGAGTTGACATTGATTTTAAGTTGGTACCATGGTACTAACATGTCATTGAAGCTGTGATATTAATGGTGTTATATTATCATATTTTTTTCAGTGGACATTACGTGGAAAGATGCACCTGAAGAACAACATTTGGTTGTTGACATTGAAGGAAAAATCAAATGTGATGTTCAAGCACAACCACAGCCTACAGTAGATTGGTCAAAAGACGGGCAACCATTTAAACCTAGTAAGAAAAACATTTTATGTGATAGAAATTATAATTGATTTTGTTATGTGTCAGTTTACGATGATTTATGGTTTGTTAGTTTTTGTGTACATAAATTATACTATGTTAACAGGTGATCGTTGTATCAACGAGAATGATGGAATAATATGCCGCCCAGTTATGCAGCAAGATGAAGGACAGTACACTTGCAGAGCAAGAGTATCAATAACCGGAAGAATGTCGGAAAGGATTATCAGAGTAGAAGTTGACAGTAAGCACAAATAGTTTATTAGCATCAAACATAATGCATGGTTACTTGCTTATGTTTAATATTGATGGGATAAGATTTATCTTGTTAGCAAACAAAATCTATTAATAAAAATGGTATCTGTTTTGTTTTTTTATGCGGCATTTTCAAAAGTGATTGGTTGGATTTTCAAAAAGATTTTACTTTCCTATGGGTAAATGATGCACAGTAAAAATGGCTTAGTAATATTTTTATTTTGTACATATCTATAACCATTATGGACATCCATAACAATTGTGGATTTCCATATACATTAAGGATAGCCATATTCTTTATGGTTCTTTATATCCATTATTTTATATTCATATCCATATCCTTATTCACATCAACTATGAATATCCATAGTGAATATGACTGGATATCCACAATGGATGTGAATATGGATAAAGGATATTCAAAGCCATAATAGATAATAGATATCCATAATAAATATGAATATGAAAATTTACTGCATATGAATATTACCAGTGCCTTTTTTACCATGCATTGTTTTTCCCAATTCTTAGTAGCGACTGACCCTGTATATTTTAATTTTCAAAATTACAAAAAAAAATTTATTTTTTTGAAAAATGGAAAAAATAAAAATTAATGAAGCAATTGTAAGGTGCGAATTGTTTTATTTTATTTAGTTTTTTTAATGTATCATTAATTATTATATTTATTTATTAGCACCACCAAAGATAGATAATCTTCAAATGGAATACAATACCATTGAAGATGCAACAACTAGTATGACTTGTACTGCCACTGGAAAACCTGTTCCTACAGTTACTTGGGTGAAACAGGTAAGGCTAAATACTGTCAGCGTAAAGTAATAAATAACTGAAATTAACAAGTTGTCATGATTACTTTGTAAATAGGACACCATTGATTTATCGAAGCAGCCAGGGTACACTGTGGATGAAAGAACAGGAGTATTAACAATCGAACAGGTTTCTCGAGATGATCATGGAATATTCACCTGTGTTGCAAAAAATATTGCTGGGGAAGATATGAAAGAAACAAAATTGAATGTAGTCAGTAAGTGTCAGAATTTATTTATTATGATTTTTTTTTAAATTTTAACATTGACCCTCTTTTGTTCACTTACTTTGGGGGCATAGTTATTCTTAGTTAGCTCACTATTTTTTTTAAATGGGAATCTCACTGTTTGAGAAAAATTGTGTACTGAAAATACAATCATTAGAAACGTTTTCCAGTGACAATTGGTCGGATTCTCTATTGTGTCACTGAACGGTTTATTTAGGAAGAGCAAGTGTGCTCATATTAATATTAGTAGTGGTAGATCATTGTGTAGAAGGCTCACCTTTGTTTGATTTTTTTGTTAGACTGAGTAGGCTAGTTTGGTGAATCTATTTAATAATTTTTTTTGTTTATTGTCATAAACTGGAATTAACAAAACAAAGTTGCAATAACAATTTCAGCAATGTTTTATCTTGTGTATAATTTAATATGGATTTTATCTCATAGGCAAACCTAAAATAAGAGAATTTGAAAGTATAACAGCCGAGAAGAATGGAAAAGCGCAACTTCTGTGTCGTGTTTATGCAGAACCGCTGCCTGAAATTTTCATTACCAAAAAGGATTCTCAAAGAATGTATGAAGCGAACCACCAATATGTAAGAACACTTGAATCATTCTTTATAACTGCAAGTAAACTCGAACTTTCACTTCCTGTTTGTTTGAATGATTTGTTTGTTTTTTAAACATGATTTAGGATGACCGAATAATTGTTGAGTTAGTTCAAGAAGGACTTGACATGATATTTAAAGTTACAATAAGAGAAACCAGAGACGAAGATGATGGATTTTATAACTGTGAAGCTAAAAACGTTGGAGGAATCACATCTGCCACTGCACATTTAACAGTTGAGCGTAAGGAACTATACAATTTTTTTTTCACTAAAATTTTATGGTTTATATTAAAATGTATTGCTAATTAAGCTAATGTGTTTTAATAGATGCACCAACATTTGATGAAAAGACACAAATATTGGTTAAATCTTGGGAACACCATGCTGTCAATTTAACTTGTGTTGCTAAGAGTATTCCAAATGCTACAATTGAGTGGTACAGCATGAACAGAGAGATTATGACTGACCCAAATATCAGACAGTATGGCAATGGTCCTGTGAGTCTTTTGGAAGTAAGTATCCATGATGTGGTATTATGTTGAACTTATGTATTTGAAATATGTCATAAACTCACTTTGTATAATGTGTTCACAGAAATTGAAATTAATTTGTTCATTAAATTATAATGCTGTTTTTTGAGTGTTACATGAAAGTACATAAATAATGATGCACACTTGCGAAAACAACATAAATTTCTCGTTTTATGGGAGCGAGTTAATTTTCATTTTTTAATTGAAACTATAACTGCTTTGTTTCTCTGTAAATGTTTCAAGAAGCATTAGAAAATTATAAACGGTTTTGCCAAACATTAGTCGATTTTTTTAATTGAAGTTAATTTTTTTTTTCAAGCAAAACATTGTTGAAGAAAATTTTTTCATTTTAATGATTGGTAATATTTTTTAACACCTCTACTACCCTTCAACTCTCACCAGTGGCATCAGTAAGAGTTGGTGTCATCCAGTGCGGTAACTCATGGTGTCAACTCTTGATCAGAAGCTATAAAAACGTTATTCAAAGCATGTTATAATGTGCATTAAAAGGTTCAACGCGTGTAACATCTCTTTGGTGACACCAGATACTTCTGTTAGAGATGTTATTATAGAATTTAGTGACGAATATAAAGTACACTTAATTGCATCACTTGGTTCAATCACCGATTCACGTGAAGCTAATTTCTAAAGTAAACACTTTAGCTTTTCTGTATAACACAGCAAAGAGCTACAACTTTGTAGTGCTTTCCTGCCGGACACAGCGCTTTGCTACAGCTTTTGAAGGCTTTTCAACACAACATTGAGCAAGCCACACTCTTTGAATGCTTTCCAGCATAACCTCGCAAGCTACAGCTAACTAGGAAATATTAATGTGAACGTTCAGTAAATAGAATTTCACACCATAAAATTGAGGATTTGGGAGTAAAAACATGCAACAGTATTTTTTTTTTGCAAAACCTGTTTATTTTTTTTTTATAAATATACAGTTGACTGGAATGTTTTTAATCTTAAATTTCAAGGTACCATAAGCTTTTGCTCTTTTTCTTAAAACTGCATTTTTTTGTGTTGGCCATTATTCTATCCGATTCCTCAATTTTAGCTTTGTATTATTATATTATATATAATTTATGTTGCTAGAGAACATTTAAGCCAGGCTTCCAAAAATATTTTTGTGATTATAACCATCATGTTTATCAGGGTAGGGAATTTTGCTATTGACACTTATCTCTATTAGCATAGTCAGACAACACAAACAAATTTAATCTACTGTATGTTCATTTCTAATCAAGTTGAACATGAACTTGCAAAATGATTTGTTTATGTGTAGTAGATTTTCTGATGCTATGGAATTTATTTTAAGGTGAAAACGACGGGCAACATTTATTATATGGAATATCGCTGCAAGGCAACTAACAAGCTTGGCGTTAAAGAATTAATCTTCAGGATAGAAGAAGCATTTACTCCAAAAGAAATAAAACAAGCTGATGTTAAAACATTAACTGCAACAACAGTGGGTTTTTTACTCGTTGGCCCTGACGATAACGGTGGGATGCCTGTGACACATTACATAGTTGAGTACACCGAAGATGGAGGTGAAACTAAGCAACGTTTTTGGCCAGTTGGTGAGTTCACCAGTATGTTGGGTTTTTTTGGTTGTGGTTTTTCTTTTTAATTTTAAGATTAAGTAATGATACAGTATTAGTTTTATGTTTTGGAAATTTATTTACAAGATTTGTTTTCATGTTTAAGCTGATCACACTTACATCTTGGACAAATTGGTGCCAGAAAAGAAGTACACATTTAAATTTGCTGCTTCCAATGCTGTTGGAACTGGCTTTTTTGCACAAACGAAAACTATGACGATGCCAAGAAAAGGAGCTCCCGAAGAACCATCTATCATCGTTCAACATGCTCATCGACCAGTGATGAGTCCTTACCCAGACAGGTAAATTAGAAGTTGTTTTTTTATGATGATAAATCTTCAAAGTTAGTTTCAGTAGAGAATAATATTTATAAATAGATCTCACAAGTTAAACCTATTGCAATAATTCACTATAAAGTTTAAAACCAGGGTTGGAAAAAAATCATGATTGTTTTTAAAAAATCACCTTTTTAAACCAGACCCTTTAATTCAAAAACTGTTAAAGAACAATAATTAGCACAAAGAATTTTTAATAGTACTGTTACTGTAATATAATGTAATATAGTGATATATGTGAAGTATATTACTATAATTCTTGCTATAGTTTTTGGTTTATGAAACGTATGGTAACCAAAAATAGTACACAAATAGCAATTGTCATAGACAGGGCTCGAATCTGCCGAATTACAGGTTATAAAATTAACTAATAATCGAATGGTCCAAAACAATCAGCCTCATGTTTTCGAACGATTCGAAAACATGAGGCGAATCGACGAATTTCAAAACATGTGTCCATACTAAAGTAAATTAGTTTCATTCTAGGAATATTCCTAGACACGACTAAATGTATAAGTTGTATTACAAAGTGCTTTGTTACCCTTAGAGAACAATTTTCTATTATTTAAATGAAGTTTGTGTTGTAAAGTATTTGGAGAAAAAAATGGATTTAGGGGACTATGTCAAATCCTGATTTAAATCAATCCATGATTTTTTTTAAAAAAATCAATTGTTTAAATCACGGTTTAAATAACTGATTCAAATCAAACCGATTTAAATCAAACAACTCTGCTTAAACCCAAAATTTTAAATGTCTAATTAACATTTAATTATAGTCAGAATAAACTTTAATTTTGTGCTCTTTGAACCAGTTTCAGATTAATGAAAATATATTTTAAGGAAAATTTTGCTTGAATTTTCTTATTGCTTGTCTAGTGCAGCATTTTTCAAACTTTTTTCATTCACAACCCCGTTTTACCCCGAGAAGATTTTATGCGACCCCTCCCCCTAGTATATAGCTGTATAAAAGTGGTATACAAACAAAACTATCTTTTACTTTAAATATGTCATGGAAACAATATCTGCAAACATCACAGACGTGTTTCAATTATTGTGTACATTCTATTTTAATTTTTCGGGACCCTTACATTCAGTTAAGCGACCCCTTTGGGAGTCCCGACCCCCAGTTTGAGAAGCCCTGGTCTAGCGATCGAAAATTGTTAATTGAAAACATGATGTTCAGTAACCTTTATTTCACAATAATACTCCCTCGAATTGGTTACAGGATTACTATTCAATGGAAAGTACCACAAGACAATGGAGAACCGATTGATCATTATCAAATCACTTATACTCCGGTAAGTTATGGTTATTATATTATTACTAGATGATTGCTCTGGTGTAACTGAGAAAGATATTTAAATTTATGATTTTGATATTTTGTCATTGATGATTATATGGTTGCCTTTTTATGCACAGCAAGGTGATGGTTCAGCAACTTCAAAAGAATTCAAGATTCATGATCGAATGATTACTCAGACTGATCTGAAAGACTTGATGCCCAATACCAGATATAAAGTGGAAATTCGTGCCCACAATTCAATTGGCTACAGTTATCCCGGACAGATTGACATCAAAACTGCACAAGGTATTGTTTTAAAATGTACCCCTCCAACCTGTAATTTAAGTGATATGAAAATATAAATATTTTTTGGTTTTACTGCAAATCTGTTAAATACCGGTAATGCATTTGCTTTTATTATGTGATGTGAAATATACTGAATAAGTTGTATTATTTCAATATTGAATGGCATAGGAACATTTTATGAGGTTTTAAGTACAGTACAGTTGACTCGTTATTACATGACAATGAAACTGAAGTATGCAGACAATTGAATAATACCAAAGGTTAATGAAATGTATGAAGGTTTAGTTTAAAACTTGGATTACCAATAGGAAACACGATTTCATCAAAAATCTTGAAAATAAACTATTTGAACTAAATTCGCTTTGTTTTGCAGAATATACCATGTAAATGTACGTTTCGCACTGAGAGCTAAACGATTTCATCAAAAATTTTGAAATTAAACTATTTGAGCTAAATTTGCTTTGTTTTGCAACATGAATAACTGGTTTTTGCCACATTTAGCATATATTAAAGTTTTTATAGTGCTTCAATTTATTTTTGTTTCATTTTGTAGAAGCGGCCAGTTTTCAAACGACATGTTATTAACTTATTCCTACTTCTAGTTTACTGTTAGTTTTTTATGATAACACGACATGTCAGATAACAAAGCTGAATAACAGAGATTCCTTTTGAACTTGTTGAGTTGCTGTATTTTGTTTTTTGGTATATTTTTGTGATCAATGTAAATTATTTGCATCGCTTGTTTGTTACTATGAATTTAATGGTGCAGGTTTATTGTTATTATTTCATCATAGCTTTTGTTCTAACAACACTGCCAGTAAGGTATATACTGTACAACTCTAAAGCTAAAGGTTCAAGTAGCTTGCTTCCTACACTGTTCATTGTAGCATGCAAAATATTTTTGCACTCACTGCACTCACTTCAACAAAGATATTTCATTGACATGCACTTGTTTTCACTCTTCTACAAGAATCGTGTTTGAATTGGCCATGTTGTGATACATTGATAGTACACTGATAAATGGGCAACAACATATACACTGTTTTTCATTTTTTTTGATGACACATAAAATGCTTGTGCTTATCGTAATTCTAATTTTTTATTTGCAATGTGTCTTTCTTTGCTTTTAGATCCAGGTTCAGGTACCATTATGTCCCCATCCCAAATCCCACGGAACAAGGGTATTTTTGTGCCTTGCTTTAACAAACTCTCAAAAAAATTTTTTTTAGCCACTTCAATCGATTGAAGTCATGAAAGCATTCCAGTTGAGATGAAATCCATTTGCACTGTTGTTGTTTTTGTTTTTTGTATAGTTTATGTGCTTTGCTGTATATTCATCATTTATCACTGCACTGCACCGAATATAACGAACACTGCTGGTTTTGGGAAAAATAGGTCGTCTATTCCTTATTTATCCCCTAGCTTCGGAATGCTTTCATGTTACAACTTTTAATAATACCTAAATAGACCAATTAGTGTTTTCGTTATTGCATGTTCATTAATTTTTCCATCGTATGGATTTTTTTTACAATGCATGCTACGTTAATTGTCATTTAATTGATCTAACTGCAACCAAACAGGCCAAAGGTAACTGATAAATTTTCTTAGTTGGTTGAATAGATGGAGATTTTTTTTTAAAAGTTTCAAATATGCTTGCGTTAATTTTTTTACAGAAGATTTTTGGAATATTAGGTAGTAGCATTTATTTACGATGTTTCTTGGTTATTTTTCAGGAACTGTTCATGATCTCCAGCAGTTGCAAAAAGCGAGTGCAGTGTCACTTGAGATAATCGTTGGTATATTGGTAGCTGTTGCGATCGTCTTGCTGATTGTGATCGATGCCGTTTGTTATTTCACGAACAAGTGTGGTATTCTAATGTGCCTGTGTGTCCATCTCTGTGGGAAAGAACACGACCCACAAAAAGAAAAGGATGGAATTATTGGCTCAGGAAAAAACAAGTGAGAATTTATTATTATTTTTATTGTATGTAATGATAGTATAAGCTCAGTGGCTTCAGGTGAAAATTTAGTCAGTAGTGGTATGAAGTTTCATGGGAATGAATGCGCATTTTCGCTCAACAGTGCGAGTTGAATTCCCCTTGTGGAATGTCATCCACACAATGATGACTGTTGAAGTATTTCAATGCCTGTGTGTGTTTTTGTATACAGTGAGAAGGACGTGTTTGCAAGTAATGGAGATGTGAAAATGGAGCCTTGTATTGGTGTAAACGGCGAACTGACTGAGTAAGAATATCCCTGTTGTTCCCCTTTTTTTAAAATATGAATTTGCTACCAAATATTAATCAAACTTTCAGGTTTCTTCATGGGTGTTTTGTGGCTTTTTCTAAAGTAGGTTATGTTAGTTATCAACATTATTTGGTTATGCAGTTCAGTTTATACTTAGCTTACAGTCTAGTATTAAGTACATTATTACATGAAATTTGATTATAAAAATATAAATTTGGTAGCTGTGATAGATTTTTTGGAATTATTATAACACCAACATTCAAGTAAATGTATCATTCATTGAGTGCAGTCTTAAGTCTGTTCACAGTACAGACTACACAGTATATACAGTTTTAAAAGCATGTACATTGTGCACACTTTCATATTGTGCTTTTTCAGCTACATAGAAACACGCTTTCAACTAATCACTATAAATGGTGACTCGTCAAATGAGCGCCCAGCGACAAAAAAGCTGATCAGGTATCAAAAGAGCTCAGTAAAGCCTACTTTCTAAATATGACTTGGTAGCTATGAGTAATAGTTTCCAATGTGACAATGCGAAACGGTGAATAAATATACCATCATCGTAGAGAGCTAATCAAGGTGCTATTATATTTCAAACTTAATATTTTCATTATAATAGCCTTTATAATATTTCCATAACTCACCCTGTATTCAGCTTAATACTTATGTAACAGCAAATATTGCGCTAACATTTGTGCAGTTATTGCTACAACGTGACCGACTTGTTAGCGCTTATAAGCGAAAAAAGCTGCGTTATGACTTAGCCAGTGAGTGTCATACGACGTCAAACTTCATGACGTCATACGATGTCGATGCTGACAAAGCAGTTATATAGCCAATGACAGGCGAGACAGATACACTTGTCAAATTATAGATTTAGGATATTTTCAACGTATCAATTCAAAGTACATGGAATAATTATTTAGCTAAACTAATAGTTACATTTCCTATCTGATTAAAAATTGATCAATGAATGCATTAACTAAGTAATTATAGTTAAATGAAAAATTGGTAACTATCGATTGTAGTACTGAAAGAAACCTTTGTGTGGTTGTGCCATACAATGCTGCACTTTGCTTTATTTCTATGTAGCAACATTGTTTTACAATATTGTTATTTCATTCATTGCACTTGTTATACAGGATCAGTCAAACCATGTTACCACTCATATGGCATTGTATAGTGTCGGCATCGGCAACCTACGGCACGCGTGCCAACCATGGCACGCAGAACTATTTTCAATGGCATGTTGAGTGAATTGAAATACAGTAAATTTTACTTACGGTGCCATTAAAATGACCCAAAAAAGGCAAAACCTTGATATACCCTTGATGAATGTATTTGATGCTTTTGTTTATAAAAAATAAAGGACTTATTTTGGCACGCTGAGTGATTTGCAACATTACTTTGGCACGGCCACCACTAAAGTTGCTGATCCCTGGTATATGTTCAATAAATCATGTTATCATTATTAACACATTAATTGCAAATGAAACTAATGCATTCTTTCAAATTTGCATAACTTTATACAAATGGCCTCAACACAAAAATACTTTTTAGTCTGAAACAATAAAATATACAAGATATTATCTAAATATTTTTTGACTGACCCTGTATAACAATATCAAAGTTTGACTGTAAAGGAATGTGCAATAGAAATGTATCTATTTTTTTGCATTCTAATTTATTTTGTACACTGTTTTGTATCAAAATAGTGACAAAGAAAAGGAAGCACTAAAAGACTCGATTGACAATGATGTTCACGGTAAATCCCCACACGGATCAAGGTCCAGCATTGCCAAAAACAGTCCTGTTTAAGTCCAGCTGGTGTAATTTGTGCTATGTTGTCTTCAGTGCGGTTCCTTCTGTTGAACTGCTTGCAATTCCGAAATGACAGTGTTCGTGTCTTTGCAGCTGGATGAATAATTTTTAGTAGAAAACTTGGACAGCAGCTGGACTGTAAGAGACTTTTCAAGATCTGGTTTATTTTCCATTGTAAATACAATTCACCAATTTTCTCAACACTTCAGTTTTTATACCAGTTTTGCATGTAATGTTTAATTGGATGCTGACCCAAATGCAAAATTTTTCACATGAAGTGTTAAAAATTGTTTTTATCTACATGCACTCACGTTTTTCAGTTGTCATATTTTATTTTGTATTTTGGTTTCTGTCAGCTTACATCTGCGATATTCTAACTGGGCCATTCTAATAGTAACTCGAATGGTATCATTATTCAAGTGGTGATTCAATCATAAATGTCGGACTATTTTTTTTTATTTTTTATTTTCGGTTCATTGCGTGCTGTAGTCTAACGTGGTTTAAAAGATTTTTTATTTAGCACTCTGGTTTAACTCCCGATGTTGTGCTGCAGTGAGATTTTCTGGTGAACTGTCAGTTTGCAGAACATAACGATCTGGAACAATTGCAAATCCAGTCTGCAACTTGCCTAGATAAGGGCTTCAGTAATGACTGTCCCAATCCTACAGTCAATTGTATATGTGATGCAAAGGTAAACTGTGCTATATAAACAAAACTTTAATAATTGCCAATCTTTGTTGAACTTAGTTTCACTGTTGACTGTAAGTATTAAGACTAGCCCTTCCAGCCATGGCCTTACAAATGTTATATGCGTAAAGTTGCATTTATCTTATTTTAATGAAAGCTTCTCAATTCATTTTTTCTTGAAATTTTATAAATTTCCATTTCCCTATGCTATTGGGATATTCCTGTTAATAACAATATTTTCACTGAGGATGTGTTAGGAAAATTCACATGGAAAAAAAAACAAAACACAACCAAAAGCTGTATTACAATGAAGTGCGTTTCTATAAAACGATATTCTATACTGCGTTTTATTAAATCAACATGTATTTTTGTTCTGAAGCATTAAGTATGGCATGTGAACTTGTACAGATTATAATAATGACTGCAAAGAGTAATTTTTTATAACATTCCATTTGGAAGCTGTCCTATCATTATTCCATCATACAAGGCATAGATAATAATTACCAACGAACATTTTATATACAGTTTCTTTTCGGCTTTAAAGATTTTTATACTGAGAATATAGCAATGCCAATAACTAGCAACTACTGTACACTGTGAAATATGGATACCTTTTTATACACCTTCATGAGTAATTAAATTTTAGAATGAAACAATTGTTAAACCTAATGAGGAAGAGCAGAAAAAAAGTTACTATTTATACTAATTTAAATTTGTGGTTGTTATTTTAAGTTCATCACGAGTAATTTATAGATGCAACAGTGAGATGAATTTTGTGAACAGTTTTTCCCATATTTTCACAATGTTGGACAAAATATGAGTTTCAATATGCATACTAGTATATCTTTTTCTTTAATTATAACTAATATATTTAGTACCATTATGTTGCGCTATTTACACCACTTATTGATTGCACCACCATCTTTGCAGTTATTATTATATATTTTCTATAGATTACTATCATTTTTAATGTTTTGTGTTCTAATAAACAACCATTGAAACTAATCTCTATTTTATAGACACAGTGATGCATTGTTTTTTTCAATGTTTGGTGATGATTCTTGAAAAGGTGTACGTGCATCAGAAATATTTCACATGTGTATACTGGTGTACTTTAACTGGATGGCATCAGCAAGATTTTTTGTTCGTTTTTGTTTTGTTTTTTTTCACTCGACTTTCTTGTTTTGTTGCCAGGTTTCTTTTTGGTATCGATTATATTTCAGATGGTCTGGGACGACTTTCAAAATACGAATGGTGATTACTACAGCAAGAGATGATAGGCATGCAACTGCAGGTAACTATTAAGTGGAGTAGTGTTACTATGTTAATATAAAATGAAAATCATATTGGTTTTTTTGTTTGTTTATAAATATAAATTTGGCATTCTTTGCAGTCCTCAGTTAAAAGCAGCTGATCATTTATTTATAGACTCTACTAGTTCGGTTAAACTTATAAACAGCTACTTGAGCAATCTGCCTTCTTTAAGACCAGTTATTTGTTAACAAAAGACTCAATATGTTACTATATTAAATATCACAAGCTTCTGAAAATATTAAGGCTTGTTTAGCATTAACTTGACTATTCACAGTATAACATTAGAGTCGCGTGTAAGTGTAATTGTAGATATGTGAGAATGTTAACGGCAATGCATGTTAGTAATAACCATTCTCAAACTGGATCTAGTTTGTTGTCATTAAGAATCATTTTCGTTTATCAGAAAATGCCACTAGTTGATTTTGGACAAGTAAAGTTGTAGCTGTCATTAAATGTTCAAGTTTGTTTATCAGCTATTTTAGTAACTTCTGATTAACAAAATCGGTGATGATAATGTAGCATGAACCTCCCTGTCTTAAAACATACACATTTACTTTAATATATAAGCAGTTATTCCATCATGTTTGTCTGTCAGTGTGCTTTAATGAAGCACAAATTTTCATCTACATCTGATAAAGTTTTTATCAGATGTAGGCGTTTACTTACTTAACAATGTTCATTTTTATTTTCAGGATGCCTACTTTCAGTGCTTCTGTTTTTGCCATTATTCACTCGTCAGTACGACATCTTAGTTTTATTTTCTGTTGCAGTAGTATATTCGTGTGTCATCATACCTATTGCACTTAGCTATGTGCCGATTCATGTGGTCATCAATGGGCTTGTTAGTTGCACATGTAAGATATATGCAGTGTTACACCTTATGTTGATATTTGTTCTTAGCTCAGTCATCAAACTATGGATTTGGTTCACATGGATAAAAGATTTACTTGCATTTGTGGATTCTATTCAAACATTAACCAGTCAAGTAAGTAGTGTCACAGAATGTTTCCTTTTAGTTGATTTTAATGAGCTTGCTTTGAAACGAAAAAAATTGTTTTGTAGGCTACATTTTTTTTGATGGCTGAACTGTCAATTTGTCCAGAACAGAGATTTTGTAGTTTATATACTTTGCTTTTCTACAATATTTTGTCGTATTTGAAAAAGGCTTTGAAGGTATGTAGGGACTGCGATTTTCTTTACGTTTAATGGTTTGTGATGGTTTATTGTTCCTTTAATTCTTGTAGAGATATAGTTATTACTGGTTTTTGTGTGACATTATGCTTGCATTCCTTTCTGCAAGTTAATCATCTCTATAACGTTAAAATGTCAAAGAGATCAAACAGCAAATTGAGCATGTTATATCGTTAGAAGTAGTCAAAATAAGGCTGGATGAATTGTTGAAGAAGCCGATATAAAAATAACATAATAACAGCCAGTTGCTAAGGTCCCGTTCTGTAAAGATAATCATTTGCGGCCTCATCAGGAACATTTAGCTTTTTTTTAATTTCCGATTGTAACACCAAATCTAGGCGTAATCATTCCATCTTCAAAACCTTTCCATTGGCATGGCAAAATTTAGCGATGGAAAGGTTTTCAAAGCCTCAATTCTGTGCCAAGGAGCAAGACGGGAGTTGATGATAGGATTTTTTGCTTGTGACTTTCTTTGGAAAGAAAACTGAGATTGTGTGTTAAAGGATACTTGTACTTGTAAACAGTTATTTTAAACCAAAACTCACTTGAGCTATTTTATTATTTTGTACTAGGTTGTTTGGGAGTGGCTGCGCCACCTCCTTGCAAGCTACTTAATGGTGTTGCAATCAAATACAATATAAAAAAAGAGCAGCATGGGTGATTCAGTGAGTGTCAAAGTTCCTGCCTGGTGTCGTAGTAACCCGGGTTCGAATCTCAATGAAGGATGAGTTTTTTTATTTTCTTTAAAAGACTCTTCAGACAGACAGACGGACCGACAGACAGACAAACTTAGACAACTATTATAAAGATTTTGCATTAGTATTGCCTGTAATTTGTAGCTATGGCTTGGCGGTGTTATGTTGGAAAGCCTTCAAAAGCTGTAGCTATGCTTGGTGTTATGTTGTATAAGCTTCTAATGCCGTAGTAGCAATGCCCTTTGCTCGACAGGAAAGTACTACATAGCTATTCGCTGTGTTGCACAACAGAGCTAAAGCTTTAGTAACTATCTTAAATTCATGTTAAATCTGTGATCAAATCATACGATGTAAGTGGACTCTGTATTTCTCACTAACTTCTTCAATAACATTGTAGAAGAAATATCTGGCGATACACCAGATATACGGACGTTACACGTATCACTGTTGAACCTTTTAATGTGCACGCACTTTAGCACATGGTGTTTCGAATAATATTTCTATAGCAGCTGATATGTTTTAGATATTTTTTATAGCTATTGACCTTATATGGGTGAGGGTAATACCATGAGTTACTGCATTGGGTGACATTTACCCTGGTGACACCAGCCAGGGTGTTTACAAACTCTGAAGTGAAAAAAATGATTTCCTGTCAAAATAGTCCAAGTCATAACAAACGACAAAACAGTCTGCATACAAAATAGCTCCAGTCAAAACAGCCTGCATAAAAAAATAGCCTAAGGTGTTTATATTACCAGGATAAGTAGCAACTAGATTTTCAAATTCAGCAGGTGTTAGGTGTTACAAAAAGGTCCCCGACGCAAGATGTAATTTCGTCGAGGAGCATTTTGAATCGGTCCTAAGCCTCGGAGCCACAAAGATCGTGGAGAAGCTTTTTGAGGCGGGGCATGAAATTAAGAAATGCACAGGAGACCGATCCTCTGGCCCGATGAGCGGCTCTTCACCACCTTCTCCCAGCCCGCTCTCAGGCTAAATGGAAATCGCTTCAATGCAAATGTATTGTTTTAACTTGGCAGTTTTAAAGTATACATGTACAAGTACATTTCTCTTGTATAGCGAGATGAACAAATAATTTCTAAGGTAATCAAGTGGAGTCCAAAGCTAGTGGTCCATTGTGAGACCACCTCAAGGTTCTTCATGATGAAAAATTCATTTAGGCCAAACTCAAATTTGGGATATTTATAAATTAGGAAATTGTCATCGACATAATTAAATTTGCATCCGTACAGTTTACGATTATGGATTTGGTTGATAACAAGTATACATCATATACGTGGGTAATATTTTGCCTTGATAAAATTCATTCATTGTTAGGATATATGCTCGTGACCTTTTGGTACGAGCCTGTTTACTAATATGTTGATTAGTAATTATGGTTACAAGTTCGATATTCTCTTATGCATGATGTGTTGACTATCTTTGATAACCTGCATTATTAAGTCTTAGTTTATACTAATTACATCACTAACAAAAAGGATCATGTTTGAACGTCTGGACATGTTGCTTTTGAATGCAACTTAAATGCATCTCGGTTGTCTAAACTACGTGTGAAAAAATAATTTAAAAACTCATTTACATTTTAGGCAAGGCACTGGGCCCAATACTTGCAAATAAACGATGTACAGGAATATTTGAGGATGACCTCCACGTTTATTGCTTTGAAACTTGCTAAAGCTGTGGTGTTGACAATGGTTTTGATGATGTTGACTCTGCAATTCAACCATTACGAACCGGATTTATGTTATGTATTGGTGACCGGCATTTACTTTTTAATAACTGAAAAATCATTTGTACATCAATTTGGCAAAATTCTTGACTGGATCGAGTGTGATTATTTTGAACGAATGGAACATTACTGGGCTCCCGTGATTCTTCAGGGAACTGCTCTAGCTATGAACATGATGTTCATTGCGCTTCAGAAGAACATTTGGATTACAATAATCGCTTCCTACTTTAATGTGTATTTGAATTATAGTCAATTAGTATACGTTTTTCTTGAGCAACTAAAACATGAGAGAAACATCTTGCAAAAATTTGCAGTTGCAAATAATTTTGAATTGGAAAACTCTGATGTTTGTGCAATTTGCCTAGAGAAAATGTCACACGCCAGAGTTACTAAATGTCATCACTTATTCCATGGACATTGTTTAAGATTGTGCCTCAAAGAGACAACAACATGCCCTTTATGCAAGCAAGGCTTATATTAACTGAAACAGTATCATGTCAAATTTTAAATTCAGTAATCAGGGTCTTGCTAACCATTTGATCCAGCTCCAACGTTAATTATTATACCCAACGATGTTCAATGCGAAAAATTAATATTTTTTAGTTATTCTTTTATAGTTATTTTGAATTGCAATATGAAACTAATTACTGTTAAACAGTTTATAAAATGCATATTATTAATCAAAGTAATATATTTTTTATTATTTATCCACATTTGATATAAATAATCTTACAATGACAAGATTAGAAGTAGCAATTGCATCATAATTCTCCACTTTGATTCTAAGTTGATTAAAATCGAACAAAATCAAAGGCAATAAACAACCTTTGTTTTTTTGTCAATTTTTAATGGAAATGGATTTGGCTTTAACTTTACAAGCTTGTTGTAAGCATCAAGAAAAGGATTTCTGCGCAACCGGTAATGCAAAATTACGCGAGTTAAAAACTTCAGACTTCAAATGTTTCAAGTGACATTTTTTCAAAATAAAAATACCATAACTTTGCTAGTTCTGACGAATTGGGATTATGGTCAAAATAGATTCGGCTTAAACTTTGCAGGCGTGTTGCCTGCATCACGAATAACATTTCTGTGCAATCGGATTTTCGAAACTCGCAAAATTACGCGAGTTACGAGACTT
>JAQIWH010000415.1:0-51242 GCA_034695005.1 Cryptops parisi | reverse complement strand
ATTGATAGCGTTTAAGGCCAAACAGCAATCTTACATGGCGATTGAAGGATACCTGTAAACGGTTTATTCTAAATTGACTTAACGATGACTTAACGATGTTGACTAAATTGACTTAACGATGTTTTCAATTTATGCGGTTCTCATTGTATGCGATTTTTGGTTGCAAACGTTGGACTATACAGTATATCATCCTAAACACCTGTAGATGGCAGTATACGTTCAATTCTCAGCTCACTCACAAACTCACGGACTTACAAAGTGAAGCTAATATCAAGCGTATAAAAAAGCTTCACCTGCACAGCTTCGCAGCACAACGTGAAGTATTTTGTCGAGGAGTTTTCCATTCACCGATTACTCGTCGTCATCTTTTAAAGGTCGAACGATGATTTCGGAATAAAGCCAAAATTAGGAACTTGGAACAAAAATACGCCTTTAAAAATGGGATTTCTAAGAATTTTCTAACTTGATAAAAGATAAAAATGGAAAGAAAAATAAAAAGTTGATAAAGAAATGGAGAAAAATAAAATCCGGAAAGTTCCCTATTCCTTTTTACAATTTCTTAGGGGGGTGAAGAAGGGATGAGAGAACGATAGTGGAGGCATGTTGGCTCGTTACCTCCATTAGATGCTGATCCGAGTGGTCTCTTGGGACTCCAGAATAGGGGATGTTTATGTTGTTCGCTGTTGTCATCGCTAGGGACGACGTCCAGAAAAAAAAAAAACTGGAAAAAGCGACAAATGGGAATGAAGGAAACAACAAAAACTACTAAAAAAAAACGATCGAAAGAACAACGATGACTAGGAACGTGGTGAACGGTAAAGTCAATAAAAGACGGAAGTGTGTTCCGAAAAGAAACGCCAAGAATTAAAAAGTGAAGAAGTGAACGTGAAAAAATAAAATTGAGACGGGGGATGAAGATAACTGCCAAGAGAAAGTTTCTTGGTGAACTTTATTTTATTTTATTTTATTTTATTTTTTGAAGAAAAATTGTCATTGCTGAACCAATTTTTTTTCTTTATCAGCTTCCTTATTTTATTTATCGATTCGATAAAGCAACACCAAACAGACCTACTAAGGAAAGCGTTAATGATTTTACACACGCTTCGATGGACGTGTATTAAAACGGTAGCATTTTCTCGTCGCGTTTCCATAATACATTAATACATTCTAAAATGGAATCACCGAACCGTATTCGACAGTATGTGTGTTTCAATGCTGAAAGCGTTCAAATGGAAATCACTTAGAGAAGCGAAGAGATCGATGATTTGGGGGGGTAAAAATGCAAACGTGGTTTCGATCTAATCGTATTACTCAATTGGCTGACATTACTCTCCGAAACATGAAAGGCAGAGGATGAATTAGGAATGATGTCGTCGATTCATTTTTTTTAAACGATGGCAGGTAATCGGTAATGTTATTACGTTCAACCTATTACGTCTAGAACTGAACCATGGCGACATGACACGTAGGCCTAACGTTGTTAACCTGTGACTAGGCCTGATGTTGTTAAAAGCCACCCTCGCTCGACGAATTATAAATTGTATCGACAACTGACTATAGTAATACAAAGTTAATCATGGAAATCATCTTACTATTTAGCTAATGAAATGTGTCACATTTAAAGCACAGTTTCGAGGTTTATGTAAACGACGCCATTTTTTAAACGCGCTTGGTTTATGTAAACGCTCTTTCTACTTGAGGCTCAAACCATAAATCAGGGTGATAAAAAATAGAAATATCACTGATCAGGTAGCAGTCCTTTTTAAATTCGCCGCCCACTTTTGAGGCTTTTTCAAACAAAGGAAATCAAGAAGAAATAGGAAAGTGAAATTTTTTCTTTCTGCTTGAAAAAGCCTTTAAGTGGGATGCGAAACGTCGTTGTTTTTGGAGATGGTGCTACGTGGTCATTTAAGGTAAGGTGTTTTGCTTTTTATTATACTTTTTATATTAGCTTCACTTGTGAGTGAGTTAGTTTGTGTGAGCTGGGAATTGAACGTATACTGCCATCTACAGTCATTTATGAGAATATTCTGTATAGTTCAATGCATACCAAAAAACGCATAAAACGATAACCGCATAATTTTGCAATAAAATAAATAAATGAGTCCATTGTAAAAAAAAAAATTTGCGTATATAAATAAATAAACCGAAAATTGCAGAAATTAAAAATGGAATGAGTCAAAACTCGCATAAATCAAATATCGAATTTTTCAAAGATCGCAATAAATTTCAATTTCACATTAATCGAAATTCGCATGAATCAAAATTCTCGTTCAATCGAAACGTGCAGGAATAAAAAAAAAATTGAATCACTCAAAACACGCATAAATTGAATATCGAAATTACTCAGATTGCACAACTTTTTAATTCGAATTTATAAAACAAAACATAAATCGAAATATAAATAACATTAAATCGAAATATAAATAACATAAATTGTAACATGCAGAAATTAATTGGTTTTTTTTCTTATTATGTATTTATGTACGTACTGTACAAGTAGATGATAGTAGGTCATAAGAGTATGCTTAAAAACCATTTTTAATGTACAATACTTGTTATTATGTATCTCAGGGTAGGTGTCCGTGCTAAGTTCATAAATCATAAATGGGACGGTAAATTCAAAATAAATAAATCAGGGATCGATACCAAACGAATCTTATCAAATTGATTTACAATCATTCGATTCTATCGTATCGCAATGTTGTTTTCAGAAATTTATTTTTCTCATTATCACTTAAGTTTAGCTGTGTTTTTTCAAAGGTATTGGGCTATACGCGCCTGTACGTCTATTGAAAGTGTACTGTTATATAGGGCGTTATTTCCGGTTACATGACACCTCTTTGAACGATAAGAGAAAAATGGTCGACGAAACGTAACCTCTTCATCGACACGCGAAGAAAAAACAAACCGACCATTGTTCATCTCTTTAGAAACGTTTTCACCGGAACGTCATTCTTACAAGAAGAAAAAGAAAAGAGTTACGGTAGAAAGGGAAAAACTACTCGTTGATAAAGTTTTTCTGTTGAAAGATAAGGAAAAAATAGTTTCATCTCGTTAGTGATTTTTTTTTACCCTCTCCCCCTCTTATATATCCACGGAACATCAGGCGACGTACGTTACTTCGCGAAAAAAAATTAACGGATTGAAATGCGGCTTAACGACGAAAAGAAAATTAGGGAAAGACGAACGAAAACATGAAAAATGAGAGTGATTTACGCCTCGGTAAATAGATGAAAATTTTCTTTTCCACCCAACATCTCATATTATTATTTTTTTTTTGGCTCCTTCGATCGACACGACTGCCGATAAAACAAGTTTCGTGATTAATGTATTTTAGCAAAGCGCTTCGTATCGAGAAGAAAATGAAAGAAAAGATTGTGGCAAGTTGAGGCAACCTCTATCGTGTCATCGTTGTGGACTCGGAGGACAGATTTTTTTTCTCCATTTATCTTTTTAAAGCTTGAGGAAAATGGATAAGAAAGAGAAAGCGTTAGTGTCCCTTTATACTGACGGCTATATAGAAGAAAAAAAAAGCGCCGCGTGTGGTGGCTCTTAATCGCTTTTGTCGCTTCGTAATGGCTTATTACGCGACCGTTACGTTCGAGTTTGACGGGCGGTAGCGTTTTTCTTCGTTGTCATCCATTTCGTGACGTCACTGTTTTTTTTTTTACCTCTATTCTACTTCCGCTGTCTTGTTTCTCCGGTGACGTTTCTCGTTAAAACGGTGATTTTTTTGAACCTTTTTTTATTTGACTTACTCTTAAGTTGAATAGGTTTAACATTTTTTAGCTCTTTCTGTTTTTGGTAGGTTCCCGATGACTTACAGAGCTAAAATGTTCAACATTTCGTGGAGTCGTGGAACAGTTTGTTGTTTCAAATTTAGAAGGATCAATGTCCACTCAATTCTGAGAATTTGTCACACGTTCGTTTTTTTCTCTCGAAAAGTGTTTCCTGACGAAATAACTATCTTTTAAGCCATTTCAAGCTACCACACATCGTTGTGCTCTTTTCTTGTATACAGTAGGTAACTACCTACTTGGTACTATACTGTATATATTTATTTTTAAAATTTATTTAAAATTTTGTCTCATAGCGATATTAACAACTTGATACAGTGTTTGAGGAAAATGGATAAGAAATACAATTTCTTACAATACAGTATATATCTCATTACGTGAGCAGCCATTCATTGTCGAGAGTATAAAACTGTTCTATCCAAATCAGAGATCTTTAATAGCTTAGCGAAGCGTAGATATTAAAGATCTCTGATCCAAATACATATTAACATATTTCAGTCAAAAATATATTTCTACGTGTTTGTTTTAGTAATGACGAGGTTGTGGTTTTTATTATATTATTCTTGTTCATGTTTTCGCGTTTCATTAAGACCTTCTCATCCAAAGGTTCTAGTGAGAAAGGTATGAAAGCCAGTCGTGACTCGCATGGATAAAGAAGACCGAAGAATTAAAGCAAGAAACCATTGGTCTCAGTCAGGTTGAAAGGGCTAACTTCGGTGTCACGAGGAGCTACTTTAATGCTTTTTCAATTGATCGTAGTTTAATTGTTGTGGTTTCTTTTAATTAATCCCTTTTCCGACCCACGAAGACCTTTATCTCGCTCCAGCTTCAAGTCATTCTCAGGAATTAGCTCGTTTCCACTCGAGTAGTTGTTCTAATTTTTTTTTTTGCGAGGCTTTTGTTCGGAATATTCTTGGAATCCCTTACACGCGTGGACATTCCAATTGGTACACCTCAAATTAAAAGGTCTTCCATTTATTTTCGAATTGTGGCGGATTTTTCTTTTTTGATGGTTATGAGAGATGAGGGGGCGGGGGTCCTTTATCGGTTTCCCAGACGAGGCGACTTTTTTTTCTCCCTCGAATCGATCACCCACGCAACGAAGGAAAACTTAGGTGGCCGTCGGTTGCCACGTGACTGTCGCACTCGATGGTGGTCGTCATTGCCTATTAATAATGCAACGGCGCCTTTCGTCGTCGACGACGCATCTCTCACTCGCTCGCTTAATGGAAACTTGTCAGTCAGTTCACGCGCTCATCGACACGTTCTCCTCTTTTCTACTAGCCGAAGGCTCGTCGCCGAGCGACGGGTCAGCGATTTTCGACCAACCGGAAGCGACGAGAGGACGTCGAGCCGGAATCGTCGCATATTCCGTTTTTATTATGTGCCCTTGTTTTTTGTTTTTCGAAGCAACTTCGTAACAACAACAACCTTAGCCGACAAGGACTGTACGTTACAGCATTTTCTCTATTTCGATGCAAGTTAACGACTCGCTTTTTTTTCCATGGATAGCTTAACCACTATTAAAATTTTTTTAAAGAATTTTGTATCATAAATTAACAAAATACTATGAATATAGATCTACAGGTCTGTAGCCAACAATTTGTTTCGGGGGGCGATATTTTGGGGAAGGGGAAAGAACAAATTCGAAATCAAGGCAATTAAAGAAAAAAAAAACATGAATATTTCAATGTACAGTATGTTCCTTGTCTTGAAAAAGATTTAGGGCATCCCTCTGGCTACGGCCCTGCTTAGTTATATATAATAAACCATTATAGAGTAGAACGTATAAAAAGACCATGATGAAAGCTCTTGTTGTATTTTAACATGTGGTATACGTACCATCTTGTTTTGTACGAGGAACACGTAAAACCGTTTGAGAGATATTAAACGTTTCTAGTTTCTTAAGGAACACGTTGGGGTTGGAATGAAAAACGAGAACTCGTTTTGGCGGCAAAGGATGGAATTTTAAAAGTAGTATTATCATGTGTATTGATCAATCTAGCTTCATTTTGATAATGATCCAGATACAAAAATGTATCTCAAGTATATTACAAGTTCACGCTGAGGCATATCTACTCCATGTGGTGGTTTATTTATTTATTTATTTATTATTTATTTATTTATTCATAATTTTATTATTTTTATTTTTTTTAAATTTGTATTGTCATGTCCCGGATGGGATAAAATTGTTATTTACATTTGTGATTAGTCTCAGTATTTAGCTATATTTTTCATGTCAGTTTACTTAGTGAAGTTAACATTAAAATTATCCAATATTATTATTTTTTGCTAAATATTAGCAGGGTGTTCCAAGATTTCTGTTACAAATTTCTAGGGTATGTAGGTGGTTCTAAAAGTGCACTTTTCTCCCATGCTTAAACGTTGCGGAAAAAAAATCGCGTTACGTGATAGACGCCCGATATGCTGCTTTTAGTATGGTGAGCTCCACCGCAAAACACATGTTCTGTGGGCGGGTAGCAAACCTTGCAATCCAGTCGCTGCGACACTCCTGTTACAAACAAGACTGAGATCCTTCCAAGACATCGTGATGATCTGGACTACCCAATAATACCCAGAACGCCCCTCTGGAACGTGGGTTTCTCCTATGTGCAGCAACTAGACTACAAGAAGATTTCCAAATTTCCACCAATTGTTTTGTCAAAGAAGATTTCCATATAATTGTTTTTCCAAATGGAATGAGTTGCCTGTTCGCATCATAAAACTTGGCTTGTTTTCTGATCATCTGTCTGGGTCTTTTAATAATACATTTTAAAACATTTAAGAAGCAATTGTTTGTTCATATGTTACATTCTGGTTGATTGTAATTTTGTTTTGATTCATTTAGATTGTCAAATAAAAAATAAAAAGATCCGATGCTACCCGATTACACATGTGTGTATTGCGGTGAAGCTCACCATACAGACAGGATAGCGTCTGTATTATGTGACGAGATTTTTTCCGGCACTTTTCGCATGGGAAAAAGTTATTTCTTTAGGAACCTCATACATGTCCTCGAAGTTTGTAACAGAGGTCCTGAAACACCCTGTATAACATTCAACTGATAATTCAGCAGCAAGTGTTATGATTTTGATTTTTATCTAAGCATACCGGTCGGGATAAACAGTTGCAGGCACATTTGTAACATAATACAGCATCCATTCATTGTTATACTTTTTTTCTTACTATAGTTCACTTAGTTTTGTAAGGTAAAATTAATCGCATATACCTTTTAAGACCAATCTGAACAGAACTGGTAATATTGTTGTCAATTGTTTCGTAAAGTTGGCACGTGTCTTCTCATTGAAATGATGCACAGTGGCCGCCTTCTTTTTAACACCCAAGCACACACAGTCTCGTGTTTTCTTCACCCTCGAGGGATTGGAACAACTCGTGTTGATATTTTCTTCAATTTCGTGGTGTTGATGCCTCAGCTGGGTGGCCTTAGTTTTGTCCGCCGTCTCGTGGCGCCCTCGGCGGCTTCGTCATCTCCGCCCACGCGGCAGTAGCGCTCGCGCTCGGTCGAGAGAGGCGCCCGCCATTCATTGGCGCTGCGACCTAGGGACGTGATCGGTCGCCCCGCCACCCTTTGCCCCCACCGTCCGGACGAGGACGAGGTGGAGGCGGCGGAAGCCGACGACCTCCTCTTAACTGGAATTGGCGTTTGAGCGATCCCCTCGGGCTTAGTGCTACTACAACGTCGTCGTTGCACCACCTCGGTGAGTAGTAGAAGCAGCCGTACGTAGTGGTAGTTGTTGTTTTGGGTCCATTTGTTCTCCTCCTTCGTTTCGCATTGACCGGCGTTGTCATGGACTACTTTGAACTCGTACCAAACGCCTCGGTGTGGCTGCTGCGTCTCCTTTGACTTCATTTATTTTCGATTATTTTTTTCTTCTTCGACGAAGACATTGTTCACTTCCGATTATACCCGTTTTTGTATGTCTTGAGAATTTGTGCTTATAGGCTTCTGCATGCAAAGCTTACTCGAGATTTAATATTTTTTTTTGAAGAGAGGAGGAGTCGGGTATTTTCGGGTATGTTGTTGGTTTTTGGGGAGACTTTCGTTTTTCCATCTTATTACTTCGGGGAATAGATTTTTCTCGTTTTTTTTTTGTATAAAAAAGTTTTGTGAGGGTGAAACCAGCCGTCGGAAGACGCACGCTATGGCACTAGAAAAGCGCCTTTGCATCGAATCTCTTTCTCTTGCCACGGGGGAAATTGATGAAATAGTTTTCTGAAAAGGGACGCACCGAAGGAGGGCGAGCAGTGGAAAAACGCCTTGAAAACCGACTTAGCCTTCGTTTTCCAACCTTCAAGTGGAACCACTGCTCTTCCACGACCGAATTTCGTGACATTTCAAATGACATAACGATCAACTTCGACGTTGGAAGAAGAAGAGGAAGAAAATCTGGCCTTAGCAGAGCTTTCACAGTGCTATCGAGTCGTCTAGACGCAGGGCTAAATCTAACGTTCAAAATTTTTTAACTTTTTTTAACACTTTAAAGACTCATTTTCTTTTCGTTTTCTGCATCGTTCGAGAAGCGTCTGAAGACATCATCTCGAGTGCATCGAAAAAAGAAGTCGGTGCATGAAATACAGCGAGGTAAAGAAAAAAAAATTTTTCTAGGGAAACAAATGGCGAGATTAGGGCAGCCCCAGTGGAAACGTTCTAGGGGAATAGAATGGTTTTTTTTCGTACGTCCGTGGGAGTCGTTTTGTTTCCATTTCGGCTGAATGTTGATGTTGGGTTGAGGGGAGGGGGGGAGTGTCCATTACGTTCCTCGGTCGAGACTGAGGGGCTTGGTGGCACCACCGGGGAACGAATGTTGCGTCGGGTGTAATGTCACTGCGTGAAGAAGTACCAAGTAAAGGCTGCTGTGGAAACAGCTTCGTTCTGGCATTTGTCTCTATCTTTTGTGTGTGTGTGTGTGTCAACTTCCTCAGCATTTGTGTCGTTCGGTGTAAATAGATGCACACGAGAAGAAGGAAGAGAGGAGGAAGTGTTCCCAGTGGGTCGTCGTTTCGCCGCCGGTTGCCATCGATTCTTTGGCTCAATTCGGTCCGCTTCCTTTTTCTCTCTCTTTACAGTTGGTGTCTGCACTCTGCTCTAACGAACCTTCGACGCCGTTCTGGGTTTTTTGTTCTTTACACTTTTCATTCGCTTCCTTATTGCGGGGGAAGTTTTGTGGAAGGTTTATAGTAGTGACTGTCACGTTCCCGCTCTTCATTTTCGTCTTTTGAAAAGTGTCGCTGGATAAGGGCGGATGTCGTGTCGTTTTTTTTTTATTTTTTTTTTTTCGGTGATTTGATTATCTTACTTGGCATGATTCTATCAGGGATCTTGGTGTTGAATCGCCAAATGAAAAGGTTTGATTAAGACTGAATGTTAACAGCATGTTGTTCATTTTGATGAG
The DNA here is from genome assembly GCA_034695005.1 of Cryptops parisi. Taxonomy (NCBI): domain Eukaryota; kingdom Metazoa; phylum Arthropoda; class Chilopoda; order Scolopendromorpha; family Cryptopidae; genus Cryptops; species Cryptops parisi. The sequence continues at coordinate 42,028 of JAQIWH010000415.1, read as the reverse complement.
TGAAGAGTGGACGTGATTAAGGAACTAGGTGCCAAGTTTTCTGTAAGTAAACAAGCCAAGTTTTCTGATGCAAAAATGCAAAAATCGAGAAAAATTCATTTTTGTTATTTCTCTTGGTATAGGAATGAATGTAATGTAAGTTCAATTGCGTTCGAATGGAACAAATGGACAAGAACAGACACAAAAATTACAATAAAAGGATACAAAAAAATACAGCAATTACCAAATTTACAAAAAAATTACAATATAAACGCAAGGAATCAAAAAGCCATAAATTAAAAATTCTAATCATATTTAAAAGATGCAAAATAAGTGTTACAACCATATCATGGAAATTCGAAAATAGTATTATTTTTTCCATCTTGCCTACTGTCAAAATTAACCAGGTGAGTGTATCAGAACATTGGCCTTGGCATATAGTGCTTATTTCATGCCAATATGTAAAAAAAATTGGTTTTTGACACTTAGATGCTTAATCGTGTTCACTCTTCAATTGTGGGTTTGCAGTGTAAAAGTGTAACCGGTTTAATCACAAGTATAACCACACATAGAAAGTGTAACCAGTATAACCACGAATAGGAAGTGTAGCCAATATAAACACAAGTAGGTAGGCCGTTTGCTATCTTGGTAACGATATCAGCGATGACAATCGTCTTGCGTAGAAACCACGATCTTCTTTATTATAGAAAATGTCAAGGCTACTTAATCGAAATCTAACAGGACAGTGCTTTTGATGTCCATTAGGTTGTCGTCGTATATCAATGCAAACTTTAAAATCGTTGTTGCTTAAAGTAAATTGTTTTATTGAGTCGTTATTATTTTATCGAGTTTTGCGTACAGAATAATCTTTGAGATTACTCGCGTCTAGTACAAGGCTATAGTTTGAAAGTGATGGAAGGAAGTGTAACCAGTTTTATCAGTGCTTTAAGAAATCGGCGAAAGGTTATAATATTGATGGTGAGTGTGAATTATTTTTTTATAAGTCGTTTTTCGCGGAATTCTTGTTGAAGCAACTTAACATCGCCATCGTGAGTTACTTTGACACGTGTTTTCAATGTTGGAACGGAGATACATTAGAAAGGTAACACTCACGTAGGTAGAAAGTGTCGTATTTCGTCAGACTTCGAAGAAGCAATTCTACCCGACTGTGTGTTGTAACAGTTGACGTACCATTTGTCGTGGTGTCGAATGACAGTGTATGAGCTCGAGCTCACACACGATCAACGCTGACCATTTCATGATAGAATTTCACCATTAGCGACGCTGTACGGACGTTCGGGTGTAATCTATAGTTAATGGGTTGTCGTATCGAGAATATAAGAATCCGTATTATAATCCGTAATATAAAATAATCCGTTATTTTACTTATAAAATGTAGGTGCTGATATTGAGCAGTAAAAATGAACAGTGTGGTCTTCATTGTTCATTTTTCCATGTCTAGTGGATGAATTTCTCGACTTTAACACGCTTTGTTTGAGATTGTATTGGATTTTTACTTATCTCACACAGCGCAAACCCTTAAAACAACCATTAACAGAACCCATACCATTTAAGACTATTCAATTTTTTCAATTTTTGAACTATAGTCTATTTGATATTGAATATACGCTCAATTTGAACTATAATTTATAACCAAGTTGAACTATAGGTAGAGGTCATCTACTGTACACCATTGCAGTAAAGCCACTAGTTCAGGAGGAAGGTCGTAGTTCCTTAGTCGAGTTTTCTGGGGCCCGTTACAATTAATTTTTTATTTTAAAACAGTCCAAGGATCCAAAATCACATCAAAATCATGAAACAAAGGGAAACAAAAGAAAGTCAACAAAAAATTAAATGATGAAATAGTTTGAAAAAGTGAAACATACAATTAACAATTTGCAAAATTTTCTTTCTTGTACTGCTTTTGATACGTTCACAATTGAAGAGCTTATTTCTAAAACGTTCTCAAGTCCATTAAATAAAAATTTTCAGGAAACTTTTTTTTTTATAGTCGACCATAAACTTTGCATATAAACGTGATTTTTTTTAATGCTTTTCAGTAGGAAATAATAAGGTTTCAAGTCTTGAAAAAAATAACATATTTGGAACCAGCGATACACAGAGCTTACACAGCCTCAAAAGAAATGATTAAAAGTGGGGAGTTGAAACGTTTTTGGAAATAAGCTCTTCAATTCACAACTCAACTCACCTTTTTTGTACCACACTCACAAGTGAAGCTAATATAAAGCGTCTAAAAAAATTTCGATCGATGGGTTGTTTTTTTCTTCTTCTTCTGAAATCTAACTTTTTGTACAGTATTTTCAAGACAAAAATGTCTAACTGATCGATTCCTTTTCTTTCTCGTATATTTTTTTTAGTCTTGTTACAACCTGGATATTTCTCTCCAACTTGCCCCCCCCCCCTTTTTTTTGGGGGGGGGGTACTTGATTTTTTTTTTTTTGGTTTCTTTTTCGTGGATGTGGGCTAAGTTTTTATAGGGCGAACGAACTTCATGCCGTATTCATTGGTAGACGCGCGTTTCTTTACTCAAGTTGTTATTTTAAAAAGGGAAAAAGTAAGTCGACACGTTGACGCGAAATCCCGACGAGGAAAGGTGCGGGTGGCAGAAGTGGAGTGTAAAAGGGAAAGAGGGGATCGAACGAAAGGAGTGTTAAAGCGGAAACGTGCGCCTGCCACCTTTCGACCTTGGCAGTTTCTTAATGCGCGTGACGGCTGCTGAAGGATCCTCTTGGTCAACATCTTAATCTTCATCATCGTCTTCTTTTTAAGAAGGCGGAAGAAGAGGAGGAGGAGGAGGAGGAGGAGGGAAAAAAATAATAATAAATAATAAGAAGGCGTTGTTTGATCTACTATACATTTTTTTTCTTCCTCTTCCAGCTGGTTCTTGAATTGTTAAGCAGGCCAAAAAATAAGCTTTGAGGCTTGTTGTTATTTTATTTTTTCTTTTTTTTATCGATCTCGACGGCAACAACAGCGGGCTTATTCCAACGAGCGTGCTGCGGCTCTTGAAACGATTCGGATTCAAACAAAGCGTTTTTTTTTCTCTGTGAAAAGTAGGGGGGGTGGGGGGCATTAAAGCGGCAACTCACTCACCCCCCCCCCCTCTCTCTCTCTCTCTCGTTCTTTCGTTTTTTCCTCTCTCGCTCTCTTGTCTTGATACCAGTAGCACTCCTCGGTTGGTGGATGGGCATTCATTCATCGTACCAAAGTTACCATGGTGACTTGATCTTCAACGATTTTGTTACGAGCGATGATCAAAGAAGCAACGCGTTGGCCTATACTCGGACGGAACACAACCCCCCATTTTTTTATTTTGTATGTGTTAGTTCCGAACGTTTTTCGCGTTGAAAAACAACAACAAAAAAATACTTGTTGTTTTTCGCGCCATCTTTCTGAAGCAGGAAGCCTAAACGCTTTCACGACTATTTCGCATCGTCAACCACGAACGACTAGGTTTTCACGTTATATATGTAGAAGAGAAGAAGAAAAAAAGTGTCGTTTTGCTACTTCCTGTTTTGATTTTCTTTCCCGGGTGTGTCTCAATTTCTCGGGTGACTAAGACGAAAAATTCATTTTTTTCTCCCGTTCGCTTCGTTCCAATGGGTTTTGGCGCAAATCATGGCGCCCGCAAGGCGACGTGGTTCTACGTTTCCGACAACGGTTGATCGGAAATTCCCGGATAAGTAGACGTGTTTCCAGGATCGATGAGAACGAGAACGCCTGGTTGTATTAAATGGAACGGTTGATAAGATGGAGCGCCTCTAAAAGGTCCCAAGTACCCCCTCGTAGCGAAGCGACGAAGAATGGCTTTGGTGCGAAAAACTGAGTTTTTTTAAGGTGGTAGTAACGAGGTTGTCTGAGTGACGACTGGCAGGAAAAAAATCGTTGAGTAACAATTTTTTCACGTAAAAAAAAAAAGTGATCACCCTGAGTGGGCTTGATTTTCATATTTTTCTAGGAAAACTGTTTTTTTTTCTCCTGAGTACCAGTTTTCTTCATGGTATGCTAAAAAAATCAAAGTACCCTGTACTTTACCATTTATCAACATTGACGCGTATTTCAAGTACGCTAATTGGTTTTTCCGTTGCCTTGTTTGGATCTAAAATGCTGAAGAAGACTTCCGTGGTGTCATCCGGAGGTTGAGCGCCGTGTTCTTAAGAACATTTCGACGAGAGAACATTCTCCGTCGAGTTTATTTGAAAAAGGACACACACAAAAAAAAAAAACACAAACGAACTGGATAGAAAAAGCATTCTTGTTGTTGTTGTTGTTTTTTAAGTGGTTTTTAAGATGCAGTTTTTAATACTCTGCGAAACCAAATGACTTCGGTTTTATGGTTGCACGTGGTCATAAATGCCCGTATAAATTTGGTGGTATTCGAAGGAAACTATCCTATCGGGTGGTCTTTGGGGTGACTGCCAAAAATAAGGGGGGTGGGGAGGAAGAGGAGGATACTAAAATGGATGTCGTGTGGGTTTTTCATCTACGACGATGCCTTTAAGGCGATTTCGATTTGGTAAAGAAATGAAATGCCCGTGAATGCTTAAGAGCACGTTTCGTGTCAAAAGTTGACAGCGGAGCGACCGGTTTTCTTATCTCAACCGAACGTGAGAAGAAGTAGGCTTGCTTGCACCACTTGACCGTTTAACGCGAAGCCAACGCCTCGGGGTACGGGTTTTGACTCAAATTCCAGAGCTACTCGAACACGGTCCCAACAACGTATAGAATTTATTATCTCTCTCTTATTCGGCAACCCGACACGGTTGCGTTGGAATTGGTGGTGGTGGCAGTACGTAGTAGTAGGGTCACGTCGTGTCGAGTGGGATCATGTAAGAAGGAGGTTGTGTCAGCGTTCGATGACACTGAGAAAGAACGATCCGTCTTTGTAATTGCTTTCTTTTTTTTCCTTCGATCTTCGAAAAAAACGGTTCAAGACGACAAGAGAGGATATTCAAGCCATTGTTTCTGGGTAGGTGACAAGCAAGATTGTGGAGGAAGATGTCCATCGACGAGGAAAACGTGTCGGTCTCATTGACGTTATCGACAACTTGGTACAATCGGAAATCACAGACGAGATTGAGAGAAATGGATAGACAGGTTGACTGATTGACAAAATGTAGGGTGTCCGAAATGAGACTTTTTCACTCAGAAATTTGAAATAGTTTATCGGTTTGAAAATCGGAATTTAAAACTAACCATCGTGCGAAAAATTTTGACCAAGCGGTTATTACTTATGATTGTTATATTGTGATGTGGATAGACTATTGCGACAATATGTGTTTTTTGTCTAATGTGTGTTTGTTATTTTCTTTTGTATACCTTTAATCCCATGGATTGCAAATAAACTTATTATATCTTTATTTAATTCTTGGGGAGTCTTGACAACAATTGGATCGTGTTAAACCGCAGTGGACTAACTCATATTTTTACAGTTTCTGAGTTAATCATGACATGAGGCCACTAAGTCATGATCTAGACATAGACTATTGTTTATTTGTTTAACGACACTTTGTTTCTTAGGGACAAAAAACGAGCTGCATAGAGTAAAATATACAATATGACGATAATAAGTATGCAAGTATTTAAACTTAGTTTGCAACTGACATAACAAACATAAGTAGATACAACAAAATCTAGAAAACACGAATTATGAACACAATACAAATATAAAATTGAAAAACATGCCATTGCTTAGATTCGAAAATCACATGCCTATAATTAATGTGCTTAAAAAAATTATTTTTAAACTTCAACAAGTCAAAATTTTGAATCTTTAAATTGTTTACTGCGGATATTAGTTGGTATAAGATTCTATTTGATAAAACAAGAGACTGGAAATCAGGATAAATATGATGAGAAGGTAACGTGAAGGTGTATATAATAATCTTTATTGCGCTCGATAAGCAAAGGGACAACACAAATACCCATAACATGGGAATGTAACAAAGAAATTGGTATATACAAAAAATATTGTATATTGTTGTGTGTCGAACATTTGTGTGAGAATTGAAATAAGAGGTAAATTTTGCTAGAGGATGTGAAGGAGTATTAATAATGACTGCCAGTTCCTTCAGTTAATGATAAGTAATTAACTTTTTTATGCTGAGAATTCTTACAGTGCGAGTTTTTTGAGAAATGGCGACCAATACGGCGACCAATTAAAGAGGGTTCGCAATAACTGATTGTAAACCACAAATAATCTATTGATTCTAAAGGCTGCGGCATCAGCTTATAGAAGAATACCACATGAAACTATAGGAGTAATTTTGCTATTAAATAGTTGTTTTTTTTTTCTCAGTTTTTGTCAAAATATTTCTCAATTTTTTGAGAAGGAAGAAGTTTCTCTTTAGCTTTTTTATTATTTGTTCAATGGAGCAAAGGTGAGGTGAGAATCAAAAGTGAAGCTCACTGCAGTGATTTGTTGTGGATCATGTGTAAATTTGCTAATTATAATAGATTTTTGTTTTAAAGGATTCAATGACACATGGGCTGTATTATACCAACCAGTAAGACTTTGGAGATTTTTTTTCCAATAGATACTTTGCAATGTGATATTCGTATTTGGGATAGGGCAAAATAAGAATATTAATAAGAATGTTAATGTAATTATTAATGTTCGTGTATCACTATATATGATGATATGACATAATGTATAGACATAATGTATGTGAATAATCCTAAAACTGGTAAAAATGAAACTTTCAGCACCGTAAAGGTAATATATGTTTATTACATCAAAAAGATGAGGTCAATGTTTATACCAGCATTTTTTCTTCAATACTCTATTTTCGTAAGCAGCATTTTAACTTTTGAGTGCTACTGCCATAGACGTTTCAAGCAGCACTCGTAGTTTGAAATTACTCTCAAATGAAGTTAATGATGATGGACAGTGAAGCGTTGACGTCGACTCGGATATGATAAAGTGCACGATCCAACAGGGAAACGTTTCTTGAACCACGCTCGGGGTGCTAAGAACAGATTAGGGAAACGTCGGAACGCCAAAAGGCTTATTCTCGAGTGAGTCGTCAACACGATCGGTCCAAAGTGTTCCCATCTCTCGAGGGACGCACTTTTGTGTCTCTTTTCCGGCTATTCATTAGGACCTTCTTATCCTCCCCCTCACACGACCGAGACATTCTTTTCCTCTTCTTCCTCTCTATTCCCGCTCACTTTCTAATTCCCTTCAAGTGGGGCTTCTCTTCTTCGACGCTTCTTTCACCCCAAGGGAGCCAACGTTTTTCAATTTCGTTTTCATCTTCGTTTTAAGACGAACGGGAACCTCGCACCTCGGAACCCTCGCAATTCAATTGGCGAAGTAGCTAATTAATTTTCCGCAGCACCGTTCCCGCTAAGCTCAGGACTACCACCACCTTCACTCGAGGCTGTCTGGATCGAAAAGCTGGCATTGGCTTCGGGTTCCTGTACCAAATGCGTCGGAAGTGATGGGTCAACTTTGGCGTCCGATTTAGACGGCAGAATTAAAGACCTAGAAAGGTGGGAAACCTAGGCTTAGAGCTCGTGCCAACCTTCTTGGCGTGGCCCACTTTGCCTGCTGCGGATGACCATGGTCAAATGGAACACAGATTCGAATTATGATAGGTTCAAAATTTCCGGTAATGATTCTATCCTACCGTGTGTTCTAATGAAAAAGTTTAATTTCACTAGTCATCTTGACGCTTATACAGGGTGAGTTTTAAGAACTCAGTTTTAAGAATTACGGTTCCGTTGGAATTTTATACCGGCTATTTTAATGAAAATATTGAATTTTGGATATAATAGCATCTTCATTGACTTTGAAATGAAAGTTCACGGATTTTGCAATGTTACATTGGTGGAAACTATGAGTCCATAGTTACCAGGGCTGCGTCTTTCTACATAAAACGTTAGTGATTAGCACCACCGAAGCTTGTCACGTGATGCAATTTCAGCAATCATAAGGCTTGATTGGCATCATGTGACACTCTTCGGTGGTGCTAAGCACTAACGTTGCATGTAGAAGAACGCAGCCCAAGTCATATTTAAAAAGTTGTAGTTAATGGTCCATTTAGTCATAATCCAGTGTGGTTTAATTTATTTCCAACATTCCAGCTGAAATAAAAATCGAACAAACAATAGATATTTAAAGCAAGCTGTTGTCATAACTTTCTCTGCAGATCACCAATATTATGCAGCAGAGTGATTTTAGATGTTAGGTAAATTCGTATTTTCACTCAATATCGGGTGAAAATAGCCGCTGCCTTAAAATTAACTAGGTAAACAACTGAAATCACTATGCTGCATAATGTTGGTGTTTTGCAGAAAAGCTTTTGTAGCAGGTACAATAAGATATTGTTATATCACAAATTTTTAGTTTTTATTAATATGCTATTATATTCCAAACTCATTATTTTCATTATAATAGCTTTTATAATATTTTTATGGAACTACACTTAAAACTCACCCTGTATAAGTTACTGATTTTCCACAACAATCTGTTATAAATGCATTGGTATGGATTCAATTAGTAGGCCTACGTGACGAAAAAGGTCAATTGGTGACAAGCGATCTAATAAAATGTCGTTGCAATTTATTAGCCAAACAGTAAGTTACTGGTGACTTATTAAATAGAAATAAAAGTGCTTTCGTCGTGTTGGGAAATTTCGAGTACTAACAGGGGACTAGTGTTATCGGATTCTCGTGGTAAACATTCGAGTGTCGCGAAACCAACACTCGGCTATTCGTAGCGAACTTGATGAAATTTACTTCTAACACTATCAACGAGTCTTTGACTGACGGAAGAATTGGCTTTAAAGGATTTTCCATTTGCGGTGATTTTTCCCCGTCGCTGTTGCTTGTTGTAGTGAGCATTGTGTTGGCGGTAATTTGCCTGTCCACTTGACTCGATGAATCCTGTTGATCGTTCGACGGGAATCAATCGGCGTTCGATGAAGTTGAATCCTCCTCGCGGTTCATTAAGGCTACTCTCATGAACGAGAGAAACGTGACATCGCGTGTTGTCCGTTATTATTATTACCATCGTCATTATTATCCCCTCCACCCCTTGGTTCGCCTGAAGGGCGAATGACAATGGCCGCCAAGTCGCGCATGAAACGAGCCTTTGTATTATGAGCTTCGGCCATTGTCACCGAGGCTCCGGACAGACGATTCGCGAGCTCATTTGGCCGATCTTCCGGTTTTGTTTTTTTTTGGATCGTATCCGATACGTCCAGTTTTTGTCCGGTGAGACGGTTTCATGGACAGGATCGTTCCATTTCTTTTTGCACTCTTTTTTTTTTTTTGTCGCGCAGTCCGTCTCTAAGATGCAGGGTGGGAAATGGACATTGGCATTAAGCCTTCTCGAATTCAATTCGTAAATGGACAACGTTGTCGTCACTGCGATCGATTCTACCCTCACGACGAACATTCGCTGGACCGAAACAGGCGCTGTGCCAGCTGGCCCTATTTTCCTTTTTTTTCTCTCCCACCCCCCCTCCTCTCTCTTTCAACTTTTTCAACGTTTCCGAGAAAATAGAAGAGTCTGGGAAAAATGAGTGAGTGAAGCGTGTTAACGCGCAAAGAGTAGTTGGCTTTGTAGTAGATAGAGCGACTAAGAGACGGACTTTGTCGATCCAGTCATCATTAAAACGACGACCAGTGAGCTTAAGTAAAGAGAGTGCACTCTCTTCTACAGTTCAACGCTAGACCACTCGTCGCCATGGTCGTGGGATGTGTGTCCGGAACCCCGTTGTCATTTTAAGCAGCGCGGACCTAGTAGGAGTAATTGTGGGAAATAGAGCGAGACCGACGGTTTGGTCGTCGGACGTCGTCGTCCAGCATGATGAGCAGGAAAAAAGGTTTCGTTTTGGTCTACGATGGTCGAAGGACAAAGGACAGGTAGAGGACGTTGTCTGTTTGGCTGCCACGATTGAGGTGGAGCCTTCCATTTCGTGTGGCTGAAGAAGAAAACTCATCTTTCACTGGAATTCTCGCTGGAATGTGGACGAATAAAAGGGGAAAGCGAGAACGTCATCGTGGTGGATGATGGAAAGTCGTCTCCTCCTCCTCCTACTCATCTTTTTCCACTCTTTCTCGCCCTCTCGTGTCGCCGTGTATTTTTTTTTCCTTGCTGTACTTTCTATTTCATGAAGTGAAATAGAAAGTCCCACTCGTTTAAAGGACACGGGATGACGATATGGGGACTCTCGTAACCCATTCTGCGGAAATGTCGAATAGAACGAAGAAATCTTTTTATTTTTCTTTCTTTAGTTTTCAAAACGTAGAAAATCGTTCAAGTTCACGGGCGACATGATCCATTTTGGCGAGTCGTCTACGGATCGTTTGTCAAAACCGCTGTCGTAAGGTCCGGGCTCGTGTCATCTTTTCTTCTCGATGCTTCGGTCTCAGCTCAACGCGATCGGATTTTTCGATGGAACGAAATCAACAACGCTTTATTTTCGATTCAAATGTCGCGTCGACTGATTCTCATTTAATGAGGTGGAAAACGAGGGTTTGCATTTTTTTTTTTAAGGAACATCTTTCAAATGTACGAGATCGAGAAATGTGTCGTTTATTCGACGAGATCTTGGGGGAAACAAAATGTTTTCCACGAAGAAAGACACCACTCTTTTGCGGTTGTTGGTGAAACGTGTATGGTTGTCCATCGTTAAACTTGTTTTTCTCATGTTCAGTGTTTTTGGCATCGTCCTCTTCAGACTTCCGTTCGAGTGGAATGAACGAAACTACGTTGTTGTCCAGCGCGTTGTTGTTTTTTTTTGTGGACAACGACCTCTTCGCCGAGTCGCAATTTAATGGACTTTTTTTTATTATTTCGGAAGATGTCAACGTTTTCAATAATTCCCATTTAATCAAGGGTATTGTGGAATCGCCATTTGAAAGCGTTTAAAGATAGTTCGAGATGGTCGTTTTAAACCTCTTTCCGCTCCGTTTAATATCGCTTGTCGTTTGTTAGTCGTCATCGAGTGTCCGGTCGAGTGAACGTGGACCCACCATTTCGAACCCAACATTTCCCGTCGACGATCCATCTCGAGGCCGACGCAGCCGTTGACCGCAAAGCCAACTCGGTGCGCCCGCAACCGTCTCGGTCATTTTCGCGGTTTCAAAGCCACGCTTTAAAATCCGGAAACAAGAAGAAGAAAAATAAAATAAAAACGACGACGACGAAGAAAAGGATGTTGAGAATGAAAATGAAGGAGCGAGACGCATGTGCCCGAGTTGTTTGTCGAGGCACGTTGTCATTAGAAGGCGAATCCTTTGCGGGTGGAGGAAACGCCTCGTCATCTCGTAGATGATTCCGCCAACAGCTGTCCGCCGTGTTTTCATTTTCCACGCGGACAAACTCTCTCGTCGTCGTTAGAAGAAAATTTCTTCTCCGGCTGCAGCAGAAACAGCTACAGGCAGCTGCGCTCGTTTCTTCGACCCTTTGAAGGGGAGAGTTCCACCACCAACAACTTCTTGGTTGGTGGTGGAGCTTTGTTAGTATTGTCCAACCGACGACCTTCGACCTCTGCAAAATCGTGGACGACGAAAACGACGCGCGTCATTGGTCACCCTTCTCGAGACGAAAGTCGGAATGAGATTCCACCGCAAAATAATAAATAAAAAGAAGACCAACCATCTAAAATGGTAGTTTCAGCTTATTACGGATTGTGCCGATAATGAGGGTTCTTAAAGCCTCATTAAAACGTCGCAAAAAAAAAGTCTTTCGAAGGTCTTTTTTCTTTGCTCTGAAAACGAGGACCCTGGCGGCGTTTCTCGCTGGACTCGAATTGGTTGGAGGAGAAAGAATAAAAAAAGATGGCGAGTCAAGGAATTCTATTCCGCTTCGAAGAGGCGTTGGAATGTTAATAGGATGCAAATGAAATGCGTCGAACGCACGGTTCATGATGTCAATTCCGTTACAATTTGAGCCATAAGAGCGTGCTTCAACGTGTCATCATGACCGATTCAAGCTGAGAACTCCACGACACATCGTCCATCGATTTGAAAAGTTTAGTTGAAAATCGACTAACGGCGATGTGAGCTTTCAAGTTTGTTTTTTTTTGTCGTCTAACGATTTTTCTTTTTCTGGACACACCTTTTAGATTTTCTTGAACTTGGTTTCAATTGAAGACGCTTTAGTTTCAACATGGCGCATTTTTAAACTCTTTCATTTAGCTTATCACTCTGAGGTTGAAATGGTTCATCATCTCTGAGCTCTTTTTTTTTAAAGATGACCTACGGAGGTGAAATTTTTAACATAGGTTGGAGTCGTGGAACATTTTGTTGTATCAAATTTAGGCAGATCAATGTCCAGTCATTTCCGTGATTTTGTCACATGAAGGGTCCGTTCTTCCTCAAAAAGTGTTTGCTGAAGATATATTTTAAGCCATTTCAAGCTACCAAACATTGCTGTACACAAAGATAAATGCTTTTTTCTTACGCGTAGTTTACTACTTATTTGTAGTGCACTATCTCATTACGTGAGCCGCCATTCATTGTTGAGAGTATAAAACTGATCCATCCCATTAAACACTTAACCTATTTCAGCCAAAAATGTGTTTGTTTCAATAATGACGAGGTTGTAAAAGAGGTTTTCAAAAAACGCGGTTTTTTAATAACTTGTTGTTTGTTTATTTTTCTTAATGACATAATGTTCGGTTAAAAAGTCTATCAAAATCAAAATTCTATATTGTAAATATTGAACCTTGTTGTTTGTTGATAGATTAAAATTAAGACGGTCTCTCTAATTTTTTATTCTGGAATATATATTTTTTGAATGACCATCTGGCGTTGGTTCATCTCCATCGTCATCGTAGTAATGTGGACGTTTCATCGTCGACTTAAGCTACGACGCTCGCACCTTAAGGAAGCTTTTGCGAAAAAGAAAAGTTTTTAAGATGGTCGTCGCGTTACTTCCAGTTATTCAGCAATTCCTTTTCTCGCGACCATGACTCGGTCGAGTGGAATGGATCGAAGTGGCAGCGATTCCTTCTCCCTACTTATTAGGGAAAAGGGGGCTTTCTAACGACCGATGAGAACGGGAACGGGGAGTGTGAGCACGTGATTGCTTTTCGACGGGATCAACGTCTTGGCGCTAGGACACGGTCGGACGTAAATCCCACCTCGGATGTCGGGTTGTAACCTGACCGAATGATGTCTCGCTAATCCTTTCGGTTTTCGAGGCCGAACTTTAATTAAACGTGCTGTCCACCCCAACACGCCCGAGGCTATTGGACTCTTGGCAATGGCCTTTTCCGATACAACGCGAGCATCGTTTCTATCAGTAGGCTTTTAAGTCGGGCGGGGGGGGGGTGCTGAATCCACTCGTCTAACAGCGTTATTCGTACTCTTAAATCCAAAAGTCAGTTTTGATGCGAACATCACCTCGTTGATTCTGAGCTACTGCACTTAATTGTCTCCGGAAAGACTCGACAACTTTCAATAACGTCTTTCCAACACCGAATTCAATTGAACATGCTTTTTTTTTTACTTAATCGTGTGGTTTGTTGATGCCATTAAGCGAATCGTCCATTCGGAGATAAACGATAATGGAAAAAGAAGAACGATGACGATAGGACGAAGGAACGAGCGAGCAAAATGAGCGAGATGGCAGCACTCGGAAAATACATTTTTTCTCTCTCTCTCTCCAGGATTCTGCTCGTGCTAGTAGCGACAAAAGGGGGAAACTGGAAGATGGAAAAAAGTATTAATTCCGTTCGAGCGCTTGGTTGGTCTTCATTTAGGAGTAGCTTGACAGCTAGACTGTTCGTCGAGGCTGGAGAGATGGCACTCGGTAAAATATTTTTTTGGTGGGGAACAGAAACGTCGTCTTTCTTATTACCATCTCGCCCAAACTCATCACTGACGCGAAAGAATCTCGCTCTTGTGCAGGAAAATGAGTTTCTAAAGAAGAAAGCAAACGGTGACACGAATGACACTGACGCTGCAACACGGCGATTCTAATTGGTGGGAAACGCGTTTTGAAAAATACCGATGGAGAGAACTCACCCACTTTATCGAACTTGTAAGTGTTTTTTTTGGGGGGGGGGGAGGTTTGGTCTCTCGAATTTTTTTTTTTTATTTTTTTTTTTTGCAAAAGTTCTTGAAAATCAATAGTAGTGACAAAAAAAACGATACTTCGTTTCCGGTTTTTTGTTTTTTTTATACTTTGTTTTCTTCCCTTCGTTTTTTGTTTTTTTTCAGTATGTGTAAAAGTTGTCATCTTATGATGCTCGTTCGTGCGAAGATGATTTACTGCCTAAGCTGGAGTGGTAACGTCGAAAGGGGACTGAAAACAACAAAATTTCTCAAAATGCATCGTATATGGAAGGTTCCGATTGGACGATTTAAACCGCTCGCGATGTCCTTAACGACACGCACTGGTTTTTAGCATTAAGTGGATTTTATAATGTTTTGGAGCAAATAGCTTGAAAACGTGCGTTTCGCACTGAGAGCTTAAGTCTCTTAACGAAACTTAAGTCTCTACCTAAACTAGTCTATGAGTATAGATACCAGTTTAGCTTATAAAGCTATAAAATACTAATATCTGTACCGATAGACTAGTTCGAGTAGTTAAAAACCAACAACACGTCAAGCCACTAGCGCCACAAGCGGTTCTCTCAGCTATTCAGATAGTACCACATTATATAACCAGATACGTTTTGTGTAGCCCTTTCATCTTACATCAATTGTGTAAATTTGACCATTCTAGAAAAATAAAATTAAATAAAATAAATGAACGAATTTGACAATTTAAAATAGGGTTGTTTGTAAGTAAAATTATAGTTCTTATTTCATGAGTGGCGGCGATACTTTTTAAAATGTAGAGTTTTTTTTTATGTAGTTTATTACTCAGTAATTTATGACGTAGTATGGGAGAACATCATGATTGTCTACTACTCAAGTATTATTCCGAGGACGGTCAAGTGTTTGTTTGAAGACACAGAGTGTCTGTTTTTTGAGGGTTTAACGTCAGTGTTCTTTATTCTCTTTATATTTATTTTTATTTATTGGCAAACTCCCCAAGGGGTAAAGACAGACACAACACCGAAACTTGATAAACAATATAAAAAGTGTTAAAACAGGAAAAAAATAAAAAAATATAAAACACTTAAGATTAATTTTAAAATTTAAGAACACTACTATGCAAGATTTGGACGCAATTCGTTGGTTATCCAACAGGAACTCTAGTGCTTTACCATTAAAATGACCACAACTATTTATACACTTAAAATTCGAACAATTGTACACCGTTTTCTTAAGTTCATACGGTAGGTTATTCCAGGTGTCTATACTGTCAAAGGGAAACATTCTATACTGTCTCGTAGATATACCGATGGTAAGTTCAATCTTAAAATGTCTCGTTTGGCGATTTATACTGTCATCAAGTAAACAGTTTTTAATAAAATGGTTGGGATGTTGTGGGTTATCTATTTTGAGTTTAACATCGTCCTCTTTGATTCTATTCTATTTATCCCGACCCAGTAGGGAAATGTTGGTACAGAAAGATAATATTAGGGGAATATCGATTTTCTCTTCGACCATACGTCTAGTACACTATTCACTGTGGAACATGAGGGCCAATGTTTGGAAAATAAGTATAGTGTTTTCCGAAACAATACAAAAACATAATGATAGACAAAAACAACATATTTCACTACAACAGTGTTTTATATTTGGAGTTCGGATTCTATTTTGGTTTTTTTGCTATAGTTATTTTTTAACGGTGTTCGGCAGACTACTGTAAATAATAAATGGTTGTTGAATTAGTTTTTCTTTGAATCCATTTCGGTTACGTACTTTTTTCCCACCGTTTGTTTTTTTCTTGCCTTTAATTTCGTTTTTCATCTATTTTCTACTTTTGTGTGGATTAGGTTTCAATCTCAATCCTAATTTAAAAATTTACTTTAATGTGTAGCTTATCGTTATACACGTAACATTTTAGCGGAAGTGGAAACGTTCTCTTTGATCTTGCTTCTTGATCTTTCTTTATTGCTTCACTTTTGTTTCACCCCAAAGGTGAACTGTCGTAGTTTTCAAGGTTTTTCCATGGATTAGGGTGTTTTTCATTAACTAGGTATTTTTCATTTTTGTCGCTAGTCCTTTATGACTAAGGGCGATATTGTCAATGTTTGCTCACCGTGAGGAGAGTGTGAGCAGGCATTGCCGATATGGCCCTAAGACTATCACTCGTGTTACCAGCTTTAAAAATAGCGAAAATGTAAATTCACACCAGTTGACAACCTTTTATTACATTTTATTTAACTTTACTTGGCATTTTAAACAGTCTTCAAAATGGCTCAACTGTTTAAAATCGTAGATATCAATTTCACCACTTTCTACGTATCGTAGAGTAGAAATTTGGTGCACAGATTAGTCACGCGTGATAATTGAATCTATCAAAATTTGAGGAATTATTATCGTGTCAATTCCGAGCTATTGGCACGTGAAAAATTGTTTTTCAGGTAGAGTGTTGCTGATGTTCTTGCTCTGAACCACATAATCGTTTTTCATTGTTGTAAAACATACATACATACATATATAATTATGTGTACAGTTCACGCTTATTGTTGAGTGTAAAAGAGATTCAGCCGAAGAAACACTTTATTACTAAAGGTTGTACCAAAAAACGGTTTTTGGTACCGAGTATTTGTTTAACTTTACTTGGGTGGTGTCACAGTTCGGCCTCTTTGAACTCGTTTTTGGTAGGTTTCCGATGACCTACACAGCTAAAACTTGCACGTAAAGCACATACTTCACTTCCGGTCATGGAGGGAGTTAAAAGCATATCCGACACACTCGTTAAACTATTGAATCCCAACGAGCTGCTGTCTGCCCACAAAGAATTTAGAATTGTTAAAGACAAATCGTCAACCAAAGTACAGAGAACTAAAATCGTCAGTGGAACTCAACTATTTCTTGAGTGTATTCGATTTTTTACTCATTGTACGGACATTGTCAACTATGATGAATATTCAAAGCAAGTTGAAGAGCAGGATCGCCTGAATCGCATAGTCGATAATATCCCAAGGCCACCACTTCGTTTGAATCCACGGATAAACCCGATGCCCAGCACATCATCGTCGATAAACAAAATGATGCCAATCTAAATGACATAACTATGTTGAAGAATGATATGGAGCAAATTAAACAACAGATTGCAGAAATTGTATGCAGTATAAACTGTCGATCTCCACAATTGAACGATCCAATTATTGACCACCGACAACAATCAAAAAATAAACGTCAACCGTCATCGCATTTGACCCTGCATCGACCCTTCATTACCACTAAGGTGAATACAGTGAGGACGATTGCAACAACTTTGTTGCAATCGTAAAGCCTAAAAAAAAAGGGACACAAGCCACCGGTACGTCCCCAATAACCTATGCTGGTATGTTAAAGTCAAACGATAAACCAATAGATGACGATAATCGTCAGCCTCCACCTCATAACAAAAAACAATTTTTTCATAATAGACTTCCACGTGTCTGGAGAGAGGCAAAGTCTGAGATTCCTACAGTGCAACGTCCACCCAAATCAGTTCGTGTGTGTGTTCAGCGTATCGCTGAAGGGTATCCTGCTACATTGCTTGCTGAAGGTCTTAAATCCAATGGGCTGACTATTCTGCAGTGTGATCGTTTCATGACTCGGTCTCAAACTATTTCCAAGGGATTCCAAAGGGATCATTATTTTACCGATCGAACATTCCAAATCCGAAACCATTCGGGTACTATTATAGAATCGAGCAATGGGGTAGTTCAGGGCAGTCCTTATGCCTCACTTTGGTTCTTCCTAGTTGCAAACGATATTCACGACTTACCACTGTTCGGAAAGTATTTACCTATGTGGATGATAACCTCCTTGTATACACGCATCCTAAATTTTATCATCACGTTAATAATACTTTTATTAAAGCTGACCTCTCTACCATTGAGAGATGGAGTGCTAACCATGGTCTTAAGCTTAACCCCCTTAAGAATGAACGCCTCACACTTGCAAATCCTTTCCCAGATGAATCAGATCCAATTAAAATCTTGGGAGTCTGGTTCAACTCAAACTTAAATTTTTCATTTCATGTTGAAAATTTAACATGTATTATCAATAGACATATTTATCTCACTAAACGACTAAAAATAACTTTCATAATAAAGAAAAACGTTTATACTTGAAATCTAAAATCAACCCTATCATTTTCTATGGTATCGTGATGTTCCATTATATCGTATTCAAAGATTGCAGGTGGCATATAACCGACTGCTTCGTATCCTTTTTGGATTAGGTCGATACCAGTCAGTTTCTGCTTTTATGCGTACCCGCCATCTGCTTAATATCACCCGTTTGATTATACTGTATATCGTCGTATGATTGATTTCAGTCGTGGGTTTCGTTCTGAATACCATCCTCTGCTTTTTCTGAATGATTACGTAGTAGACGGATCAACTACGCGCCAAATGCATAGATACGCTATCTTGATTCCTACTGATGTAAATAATTATAGATTTAGTCGATTTCCTTTCTCAAGTTCTAGTTCATGGAACTCCATACCGTCTGGTACTGGGAAGATTCCTTTCTTATGTAGAAACTTCAATGCAGAAAATCCTGTTGTCATTTAAAAAAAAATATTTACACATATTTTGCATGGCACATAGCCTTTTTACTTTGTCTCATCGTTGACGTGAAATTAACAATAAACAATAAATACAACCCGTGGGACAGTTAATTCTGTTAAATGTCGACTGAGCCATGTCATTTTATTTTTAAGAAATTGACACGTGAAATGTGTTTTTCGTTAAGGCTGTCTTCTTAGAGTTGCTGAGTAAAATGCTACATATTTAGTAGAACCAAAGTTAGGTTTTTATAGCCAAATTATTCATTTATTTTATTTTATTTGATACGATCTTGGTGACCAAAAGGTAAACAATACAAACATAGACAAACAGTAAAGGAATAACGGTGGAAGGCAAATAGACATTTCATCTATAAAATCAAAATATACAATTGGCATTCAGATCTGAATTACTATCTAAACATATCTTACGTATTGGTATAACATGCGGTCAAACTTTTTTAAGTCAACATCTTTGTTGTTCGAGGGGATTGCAGTTCGGCGTATGCGCGTTGGAAGATCATTCCATTCTAGGTAGTTGTTAAATGAATATCTCCGCAATTGCGCTGTCGATTATCCAATAAGCAAGTGAAATTTGAAATTAGTTTCTATCCGTTGACTGACTGCTTTATTAAAGTGGTGCAAGTGGTGGTGGAAAGGATGGGTTGAGTCGTTCAGGAATCGAGGAACTTCCTTTAATCTGTGGTATATAATTAGGCTTCTCAACTAGATGAATGCCCTGGCGTAACATATGCCACTTACCCGCGACGTATGTTAACGGCGTTAACTGTTTACTATCATCTGCATGCACTGTTGCCGCGATCATTGTTGAAACCTTTAAAATACCCATTCACTGACAAAAGCAGCACGGTTTTTTCTTCGCTTTCTCGGCTTGTCGCACCCCCCCCCCCGATGACATTATCTGGTCGTTAAAGGATTCCTGTCCTCCTTCAGGGTACGATCTACAACCCTGCCAACTTTCATCTTCTTAATGCTTACGGTTTCTTTGCAAAACTGAACTAACAGTAAGTTCTCTACAATCCAACTAACAGTAAGTTTTCACTTAGGTAATTGTCACATACAATCTGAGGACACTGTCCTGTCATCAAGGGCTTCCTGTCTCCTCTTTGTGGTACAATCTAACTGCTTGTCAAAAATCAGCTTCTTAGGCTTCGCGGTTTTCTTGCAAAAGTTGGCCAACTTGTTTCCCATTGAACTCAATGAGAAACTGCGAATAGTTGACAGATTATGACTCTTAGACTCGTTTTCTAACCGAAACTTTTCACACTAACTGTCATGGGACTCTCAACCATCCGTTAAGACAGTTATTGCAATTTTTACGCCCTTAGTTTTTGCAGTGGTTTATCAACCTAACTGCAGACTCTTGTTATAAAGGAGATATTTAAATACACGTAGTGTATCTGGGTAACCACTTATTAATTGTTGTAAATCCACCCGAATAAACACTTAACACGAATCAACAAAAAACAAATCGTTCTACGTGTTCGTTTCAAGTACGTTTAAAATATTTTGTTTGCAAACAAAGGCGCAGCACTACGTCTCGTTAAAAGATTATCCAAAACAAAAAGTCTTTTTTGTCTTATTTGTTTTCTTACAGTACCTCTCTTGGGAAGCATTCAAATGAAACCAGACATATAAAAAAAAAAACTTCGTTTGTCGCCTTTAGATTGCAAAATAAAAGCAAATCCTAGTATGTCTCGTTTCGAATTTTCGTTGTGTTTTTACGACGTTGTCGGAACGGCGCCTTGCGTTGGGTCTCGCGATGGGCGGGCTACCACCTAGGAGTCTTTTCTTTACGTGAAAAAAACAAAACCGGATCAGTTCGCCCTTTAAGAAGACGCCTTCTCATTTTTTATGGCAACGTTCCTCATCGATGGAAATACCTTTCACGAGCGCGGAGGAAATCGTCTTCGGAAATAGTCGACGCGTGTGTGTCACCGAATCGTCTTACTTTCTCATCGTCGACTGACGCTAACGCTCGCCCGCCACGTCGCGTTTATTGTTTTCGGCGTCGAAATTAAGTAAAGGCGACAGATTTACAGCTGTTTTCCCCCCATCTTTTCTCTGTTGCGGAACAGTATTTGTTTTTATTTCCAACTACCGCTATAGCTGGCTGGCTACTCTTTTATATTTTTCGCCGACCATTTTAAAACGAGGCGAACTTTTTAAAGGAGCGTCGTCACCTGTTTTTTTCCCCTCCACATTCGGCAAAAGGAGAACGAAACGTTTCGATGATTTACGAACGGTCGTGGGCAAGTTCAAAAGCGACGTGTTTATTTGAGTAATGGCACGCTCCGGTCGGCGCGGGTGGTCAGTGCAAACGAAGGCGAGATGCCGACCGACACCCCCTACCATCATTTCCTTTCGTTGTAAGAGTCGTCGTAAATCGTTTCTAAACGCTTCTGTTTCTTCTGCTTTCAAGCGTTATATCCATCGTTGTTAACGACGACGACGACACTACCGTTTCTCTGGTCTTTGGAGCGTAGTTTTGGGAGGAGCGAATCGACGAAGCGCTCGCTTGGTTGGTTGGTCTTGTTTTGCTCGTGAAGAAGTAGAGTCGTTCGTTAACCGAAGCGTTAGAAAATAACGAAGGTGGCATTGCAAGAAGCAACCTTTGGTCTCCGCATAAAGCTCTTGATGGGTGTTACGCTTTGTAACCCCTTTGACGAGATCGTTTGAAGTTGTCTAAAGTGGGATCTCGTCAAGGGGCCATCGGTTTCACTTTAATGAGACCGAGTCGTGAGCCGGTTTAATGAGAAATTCAATGAGGACTTCCAAGACATGGCTTATATCGGTATCGTTGTCGTTGTTGCTAATTTCTCTTTATTACTCTTTATTTTCTCTTTCTCGCTGGGCATCATTAGCTTTAAGGCTTTGTTCAAAACGATGCTAGAATACAAATCCTCGTCAATGTGGTGCTGATCATAATCTCCAAAGACATACTCTGAAAAGATCAACAAAATCCCGAAAGATTCAAAATCTTAAAATTGCTGCAATTCTCATTGAAACAAGTATACTAAAATGCTTTTTAAAGCAAACGCTTTATGTATTATCATGTACAGATATCGATTTATGCGAATTATTAATTAATACGAGTTTTGATTCATGAAATTTTAAAATTGTGCGAGTTTTGAGTAATTCCATTTTTGGTTTCTGCAATTTTCGATTTATTTATTTATATATGCATTTGGGATTAATGCAATGAGCTTATGCGTTTCTCGATTGTGTTTTTTTTTTGGTACATTGGACTATACAGTATATTTTTATAAACGCCTGTAGATGGCAGTATACGTTCAATGCCCAGCTCGATCACTCACAAACTCACTCAAGTGAAGCAAATATAAAAATAATAAAAAAGCTATATTGGACGAATTGGTCATTGATGGGTGTTCTGGTTGTCTAAAAAGACGATTTTTTGCTTGATACTGTACTGAGAAAATACCCATTAATTTATTATTTTGAAAATAAACAAAATTATGAAAATATTCATTTTTTTTATGAATACAGTATTTCTTTTTACAGTGCAGTACTGTATTGCTTTCCAAACGATGAAAGATATCTGTAAAATGGTTCTAGGAAAATTGCGCACAGGAAAATTGCGCACAGACAAAAAGGCGCACAAAAAATGCCAACAGGAAAAACGCATTTTTTTCATTGCATCTAACTTAATCTAACCTAATCTAACCTAACTTAATCTAACCAAACCTAACCAATTTTTCTGTGCGCATTTTTCCTGTGCGCAATTTTCCTGTGCGCATTTTTCCGGCCACCCTGTAAAATATATCTATTTACTACTGCATTTGCTTACCTGTAAGTAAGTCCTCTTTTAGAATATGTGTTTTTATAAAATTTTACAAAGTTATTATTTATTTATTTATTTTATTTTAATCGAGATTTTATCTATCTGGATCATGACCCAACGTCTTTCAATGTATATCAGTGGTTCTCAAACTTACCCACTGCCTATTTTCGAAAAAAACATTTTTTTTCGCCCCCTCGAGAAATATACTCTAACGTGTGTTATTTTAATTTCTGAAACCTAATGTGAAATAAAACATCTTGAACTTGAAATTTGGAAAGAACCTCTGGCAAATTTTGCAACATTTTTATTTTTACTCAGTTTGAAAGAACTAGTACGAAACTATGACATCACCGTGAAGAAATATTTATTTATATGGTTATTCTTTTAATAAATTCAATCGCAAGTTATTTTTGTTTTTCATTAAATAAACGCTTAATCCCACTTACTGGCTGCACGTTTAGAAGTTCAATTTTCTCTTCAGTTTCATCTATATTAGAAAATCAAACGCCCGATTGGTTTTGAAGGCACGTCTTTAAAGTTGACCTATAGCTTCAAGGTGGAGAACATTTCTCCTATTTATTTGTTTTGATTAGGTTGGTCGTCTAGGGCTTTCTATTTCCGACTTCTATCGACGAAATAGCAATGTTCCGACAGCAATGTTTCAACGTTCCCATCGATCAAAAAACTATTTCTTTTATAGCTAGATAGTCTCTAGCCAATAAAATAGACAAGAATTACAACAGTTTATTTTCGTCATTAATCCGTATTCTTTCAGTTATTTGAAACTTGTGTTCATATGCGACTGAGAAATACTTTTGAAGTTTCGATTTCTTCGTCGGGATCTAACGGAGAAAGTTATTTTACTCGTTCGATTTATAGTAGGTCCTATTTTAGCTGGTAGCTGCTCTTTCTTCTATTGACCTGTCACTTAGGTTCTGCCGATGATCGGATTGAGATGAACTGCTTCTTTCTCACCTTCCACCATAGATTCTCTTCTTTCAATTTTTTTTTACACTTTTGTCTGATCTTTAAAGACGAGGTGAAAAAAAAAAACTAGGAAAAGAAAGTCTTCTCGTCTTCATTGTCCGCGATTTTTCCGACCGAGATAAAAAGTTTAATTAAAAAGCTCACCGATCAGAGTCGAAGGAAGCGTCAGCCAACTTAATGAAGTTTTGCCTAGAAGTTTCTTTTCCTTTTCGTTTCATCGCTTCGCTTGTGTGAACGAAAACAATAGTCATTTTCAGATGATGTGGAAAATTATTTCTATTATCGATTTTCACTCGTGGAAAGAAGAAGAAGAGAGAAAAAAATTATTTTCATTTCTACGGTTATGTATATATATAAAAAAAAATATTTTAAGCGGCTCAATGCATCATGGTTGTCTATTTTTTGGTAAACAGAGCACTCCGACGCATGGGGAAGATCCTATTGTGATATTTCTTTGCTCGTTGTTTTAAAAATATGTTGTTTCTTTAAAATGGCAACAATTCAATTTCTGTTTTCCCATGTAAAGAAATGCGGATCATTTCGTTTGGGTTGCAGCGACGACATTTTGAAACTCGATTTTCCCGGTTGGGTCTTATAGCAAAACGGAAACACTGCGCTTTCGTTTCCGTATTGATTATTGACTGGTAAATAGCTCGTCAAAAATGACGGGAAAATATCTTTTTATTTCACGCAATTCGTTGATTTTAACTTATGTTGCTTCGCAACATTTGTTACATTTATTTATTGTTTCAGCTCATGTTCCTACGCAATATTCGTTAGAGGTATATATTGTTTTGCCTCACGTTGCTTCGGTACAGTTTAACACATTATTTTGCTTAAGACATTTTCTTCCAACGATCCAATCGTTCAGCAACATTTAAAACATGTAAACAGTTCATTATTTAAAAACTAGCTGTATGCCCGTCAACAATGACGGGTGATAGAATTGGTGTAATCTTCATTGTTGTGTTTCTATTATTGGTACTTTTTGATTAGACGCTCCACTTTTCTTGTGTTGTTACTTGGTTATGGGTCTATTTTGCAGGTTACGCTAGGGAGAAAAAACGAATGTTTGATTTGCTGTTTTATAATCTAACCTGCAAAATAATTCCATAATCCAAGTACAAACAAGTAGCAACATTAGTGATGTCCGGGGCTACCCGCTGTCCGTGGCTATCTGCCGTTTCCCTACTTAGTAATCCGTTCCTAACAACAGATAATATATTTTAAACAACAATTATATTCACTCAAACACACAGACAGAACTGGAAAACTATATAGGAGATTAAATAGCCAACTCACTGCAAAATAGATAGAGGCTATTGGTAAGCATTTATTGTATTATTATTGCATGTAATGTTGTGAGCATGCATTGTTAATAATTTGCACCCACTGAAAAGCAAAGATAGACGCAGAATAATTTTTATGTGCTTCATGGTCGCATGAAAACGACTCGCCCCATAGCCTCTTAGGACACTTTCGTGTCACAAATGTGTAGGTGCATCTGTTTGAAGTACGAACTAACTGCCCGCCAAAATTCAATTTTCTAGGCCTTCTGGTTTTTACGCTACGGAATCCTATTATATAGTAGGATTATATAGTATAGTATTGCACGATTCAATTGTTTAACTATCACTTGTCGATTTTGAGTCGTTGAAACACTTTGTTGTAAAGTTGTATGGGATTTTCAAACCATGGTTTTTGATCGACGACGTGTTTAGCGTGCTTTTGTTCGAGGTGTCGAGTGAAAAGGCACTCGGGATAGGATTATTCGATTCGTGAAAGGAAGGGAGACGGATTTTTCATCGTGTTGATTCGAAAGGATGTTACACGTCAGAAGAGTCTTCTTCATCTTCCTGCTTCTGTTTCTTCTCGACTTATCCGAACAACCCTATTTCATCTGGTGTTGTGGCGTCTCTGGTGTTCGTCGTTTGACTGAGACAGAATGAGATAGAAGGAAGATCGACAGATAAACTGCTCCCAGTTTTCGCCCACCATGCTTCGGGGATTAACAGCTGGTCACGAGAGGAAAGAGAGCCGTTTCTCCACTCGTTAGACCCCCTTTGACATTAAACCGTAGAGTCGAAACGGTTTCCATCCAGTTTGGCTCCCACTCGCGCACTCCACTTTCCAATCAACTCGCTCCAGCAGCTGGAGTCGACGAGGGGCCATGTCGTCGATGGACTCGTTTCACCACACGTTGTTTTGGTCATGTCGACGAATAAAATGGGAGAAAAAAAATAAAGTGAGAATCGTGAGACAGCATTATTGGACATCCACCCCTTTTTGTTTTACGCCTCGAGCGTGACGTTTAAAACCGCGGATCGTAGTCGTCTTTATGGGTATCAAATTTTATTCTTTCGATTGGGGGGGGGGGAGGACACCTCATTGGATATACAATGTTAACATTTCGAGTTCAAACCAAAAGGGCACAATAACACGAATGAATTATGGAAAACGAGTGGTGGTGACGGCACCCAATTTTCTCGCTGACTTATTTGTAGCTGAATCAATCAGGTTTTTTTGTTTTTGTCTTTTTTAACACCGAAAGTCTTGTGAACGAGAAAAAAAATTGTCATCTTTTATCTCTCAGCAGGACGCCGGTTTGGTTATTATTATATTTTTTTCTACCTAATGTCATCAAAAGATTTTTCTGTGTGATGATCATGGTTTTGTTTCGCGGGTGAAAAACCCCGGGGACGATAAGCGGTGTGAATTGTTGGAGGATGAGCGGCAATTCGTTGATGACGAGACGAAAATGGAGCTAAGTGTCGACGAAACGTGGAAATTTATCATCTCGTAAAGCCTAAGCGATTTTTCAACGCCTTATTAGATTTTCTGAACGTTAAGTGAAGCTTGCTTAACCGATGCCACGCGATTGCGTTACTAGGGTTTTCCAAACGCATTAGTTGGATGTTGTTAGATTCACTTCGGCGACATTGGACTCGTTTACCTTCCATTATCTATTCAATTCTTCCGCGTGGAGGTCGTGGGTGAATGTAAAGTCACGATCCGTCATGTCTGTTATCCGAACAGTAACAACCACTTTTCTGGCAATAGATACAGACATGTGACGTCAGATAAGTTGACCGCTCTATTCGGATGATGTTGGAGAACCATGACGAATCGTAACATTTGATCTTTAGACTCGTGGGTTCCGAGTTGGTAATACAAACTTTTTGTTCATAACTACGAAACTAACATATTCGAACTTTATACGTTTACAACCAATCAATCAACTCCATCTAGTGACAGGATGCTACCTTATGACTGGTTTCAATTTTAACTACCACCAATAACAACAAACTTGACGGAGGATTTGCGCGATGGGTGCGATAGGCGGAGCTAAAGCCTCCGCCACACAAACATACAACAGATCTGGGACATTGTTATTATTAAATCGCTATAATCCGCTTTCACTGTCTTTTTTTTGCATTATTTTGATAGTTTTTTGTGAAAAACATGTTTCACTTTAAAATTGTTTTGCTTGATGAGGGTATATGCTTAACATTATGACATTACCAAGTGGAATTTAGCTTTTTGCGTTGGTTGCCTTCGGTAATTTTCTTATCACCACGTCGATTGGTGTGTTTTTTTTTTCTCATTCCGTATCTGGTTTCTGATTACCATTCGTTTGTTGACACTCGTCTCGGTTTTGTCAACAGGATCGCCAATCTTATTACTTTTTTCGTCTCCTTTCGCGTCGAGCTGGCCTAAGGCTGCTTTTGCCAACACCAAACTCATTAACTTATCGTATTGGCAATTAATCACGGATGTGAATTTTCGTGTCAGAAACGAGAGAAAGCATTTCTTAAGAGGGCTGAACAGATTTCGCAAACCACGCTAAATGGACTCCATTAGGTTTTTAGAAGGATTTTTCTTCATTCGAAAAGGATTTTTTCTTGTGCCTAAGGTAGCAGTATTTTTTTTTTCACGTAGTCGAAGTAAGGTAAATTTGAAAGGCCTAGCAAGTCATTTATCACTAGTAGTGGTTCCGTTCGGTTCCTCCTGTTGAGCCGATAGCAACACCATTTTGCACCTCATTAATCTTTGCGCTTGGATATTAGGCTCGTAGCCATGAGTTAAGGTGTGTTTTTTTTTCATTTAACTCGCTCGTATGTGTGTGTGTGTGTAAGTGCTTCGCAATCGAGCGAAAGTTTCATTCCGACGGTTTAATCATTCGAACATAACCGTTTGAAACAACGTCGCGTCGTAAAATGTTAAGATTTAATTATTGAATGGTGTATAACAACAACACACGCATACCTAACTGACAAGAAACTGATATTGAATTTTTTTTTTGCATAGGAAAAGTTGTTGTTCTCTAATACAAAAATAAAATAGTTATTGACGTGCACGTGAAATGATTGTCGTTACTCTCTTCTACTACCTCGATAAACTGTAGATTATACAGAGTGGCACAAAATAAGCTGACTTGTTTTCTCTGTAACTTTAGAACGAAATGTAATAAATTAACTATCTAAACGTTGAAAGTGAGTTCGATTCTTGGAAATTGTTTACATCATATATGAAAAGTACTCATCATCCCCTATTTATGTTCGCAAAAATGTGCACTTTTCACTTTTTTTTTTTACATTCAATTTCCCAGAATTTTAGGAGATATTGCTAAATCAGCTCAATCATGCCTGATGGTACCTCTATGGTAGTACTAGTAGTAATATTTTTGGACAATCCTTTTGGCACCAATAAATTTTAGGTCTATACAAAAGATTGTACACAATTTAAGAAAAAAATGACAACAAAATTAGACACACAACAAAACAGGTTATTGAATTATACAAACAAAATTGAAACCAATAGGATTTACAAATAACCAATAAAATACAATTAAAAATTATAATTCACTTATTTCAAAATATCGTTATCTAATTTCCTATATTCGACTAAAGTCGTAGGATTTTTAATTCCATAATAGGTATGATTCAATAGGTTTTTGGCATACATACACTATATCCTGGAGGCAGGTTAAAGCAAGGAAAACCAATAATAAAAATAAATAAATAAATAAATAAAAGAATTGTGACGCATTGAAACATTCTAAGAATCACACTTTCTTTCACCGTTTAAATTGTTTATTTATTACATTTCGTTCTAAAGTTATACAGAAAACAAATGGTTCAGCTTATTTTGATCCACCTTATATCTACAGGAAGTTATTAGCATAAGTAACTGCTGACGCTAGCATTTTTTTTTTTTTTTTTGGAAATACAGCATCGCATTATAGATCCACACGTGTGTGCGTGGTTGTCTAAGATAAGATAAGATCAAAATCGTGAAGAAAAATCGTTCTTTTGTCTACTCGTCGTGGTTTTATTTCACTGGTCGAGTGTGCCAAAAAAGGCTGACCGTGTGATGGGCCGTGTAGTTGGCAACGAAGCCACCGCTCGGTGACGAAGGGGTTGAGATCACTATCGAATGTCGTGATTGATGAAGGCCATTGTTGGCTGTCATTTTTTATCGAACCGATCGATTGGAGAAAGAAAGTGACGCCAGGGGTCGAATACCTACCACGGACAACTTGTGCTTTTCTCAAGAACAGTGATTGTCTTAAATCTCACTTTTTTTTTTGTTTCGCTGTCATCATACGCCGGACATTTCCGTTTTTTTTTTAAAGAAAAGTATCGTCTGTCGGATGTTCTGGTGACCACCATTAACAGCTGTCGTTTTCCACAAGCTTCTCGTGGGGTTTAGTCACTTCCACTCGGCTTTAGGCAATGACGACTTCTAAGGCGCTCGAACTATTGATCTTGAGACAATTTTACATTCACCTTAGTGAGTCAGTCCAATCACCATGCGACGATCACGATCTTGCTTTGGAAGGATCTTTGTTGTTTTATTATTATCGTTGTTTTTTTTTGTCAACTTTTTAATCCCTTGGAGTGTTGTGTGAGGAGTGACCTCAGCTGCGTTCTCGGGGTGGGGTGAGGGGTGTTTTTTAACGACATCTCGTCATCGTAGCCCGAGATGAGACGACGTTTAGCGAAACGATTCGTGTTCTTATTTTTCTTCGAGCCATAAAGTGCGACAGTAACGACTTACAAGTTACGCATTAATTAACGAGCGTGGCCCCAAAACGAACGCTTCGACGACACGGCCGTATAACGTTTTTATGTCGTCGTCGTGTCGACATTAAAGGTGAAGACGAAGAAGCTGGCGGCTTCGCTCGGACCCCTGTTTTAATCGCCAAAAGGCTCTTTGCTCTTCCACCGAAAACAAGACTCTTTTCCATGTAGCTCGTTCTGTGTTTGTCTCTCTTCTCTAAACACCAACAGCCGTTAGCGCGTATGCAAATGATCCTTCCGGAATGGACTTTTCCCTCGGGGTTCGAACGAATGACTACAGTCCTCGTTGCTGGCGGTTGGTATAGTAGTGGCATTAGCTACAGCCCTAATCGCCCAACCCCGGAGATATAAAGTTTCTCCCTGCTCGCGATGGAATGATTCGCGAGCAATCGTATTTGCAAATTTAATAAACTCGCTCGACCGTTCGACGCTCCGCTGCTCCATGTTTTCTGTTGACGATGAAAATTTTTCTCTTTCAGCATTTGACGATGAAAGGCACAAAAAAATGAATGTCGGCCTTTACGGCAGGCACTTTAAAATATTAGAAATAACCTAATGACATAAGTAAATAGTTTTGTTTCAAAAATAAATATTGAATGTTGTTGTAATCACTCGTATTAAATAATCTATTTCCATTCGACATGCAAAAAAAGACGCGTTTTCATCCTACTGGAAAAAGGCAATGTCGATCGAAAAATAATTTAGCACGTTGATTGTATCTTTACATTTTTTCGGAATCTTTTGTTTTAAAATTACTGTACTATAAATGGTGGAGGGGGGGGGGGTTTGGTTCTTTTTTCTTTGGGGGTGTACGTGGTTCGAGTTCCGGCTTTAAAAAAAAAGCCCCGAAATGATTTGCAATGAATAGTTTAAAATCTTGACGTGAGTCGAAGGAACGGGTTTATTTTTTTATTGAATCGGCAAGTTACAAGGTAGAATAGTATAGGTGAGTTTTCCATTCCATCTTTAATGCATAAAGGGTGAGTCGAACGTGCGATCGGCGGGGGAATGAGAATTTCTCTTTGAAAAGTTTTCAATCCGAGGTGAAAACGCATAAATAGATTGTGTCTAATCCAGTCGAGATGAAGCCTGCTTGATAGCGTTCGGATTGGTTCGGAATGAATCGATGTCGGTTCTGCAAGGTGAACCTATACCGAATCGGTGGCTGACAGTCCAAATGTCAATAAAGGGTCCGCATAAAACGTGGATTAAAGAGATTCTTTTTCATCCTTTTAACGAACTCGTCAGAAAATGGATAAACATTTATCAGCCCTCGAAATTAGTTTATTTAAATCTTATTTAAACACGAGCTTCTCGCTCGTCAAAATAAGTTCAGTAACCTACTTATTTATTCCGAGTGTAGTCTACGAGTTGTTAGTACGGGGTGAATGAAACAGCACTCTAAAACCAATTCAGTCTCGTTATTTTTATTTATTTTATTTTTTTTATTGTTTAAAAGAACTTCGAAGGGTTAATAGTCTATGCACCGTATCCTATCAGACAATGACAAAAAATGAAATGTTATTTTTATTTTATATATTTTTTAAAAATATAAGACCTCATAGAGATAAAAGAATGATAAGATACAAAGTTATAAAAAATGTGTTTGTTTTAAAGCTTACTTTTTAAATGAATGGTATATACATAGAGCATTGTTGTGTTTGCTATTGTTGAAATTCAAAACAGCCTCACAAATGTTTTTAACAACTTTTTAGTTTTATAAGGAATTCAATTTTAAACTCAATCCCAAACAAGCACACCAGTCGGAAATTGTTTCCAAATGTCGCTCGATAAGAAAATCATTAACGTGACGCTCAAACCTGGGATATCGATATACAGGGTGTTTCAAAATGAATGTTACATTTTGACAAGGCCATAACAAATTATATAGGAACGTGCTATGCATCAGTCGATAGAACAACACTGAAAAGTTTGATATTTTTATTTTTTACTTATTTTTAATACGTTCTTTGGGGACAAGATCAGTTCAAAAATCGTTCAAGAACGATCATAATACAAAATCAGACAAAATAAATTTGTTTATAACATAAAAAAAAAGACAACTGGCTGTAAAAAAAAAAAGCAAATCACAAAGGCACAAAATTTTTGCAGAATAAAATATGATCTAGTAGTTGTTTTATTTTTTAAATGCAAGCACATAGTGAAACATTTACAGTTTTACAAGTGAAACATCATGTGAGACATCATGCCAGCATCAAATCGTTGATTCAACTCTGGCAAAGCTTTCTGTTGTGGGGTTGCCATTTTCCCACAACCAGTCCCCTAGCGCATGTGCAAAAGATCAATCAATCACCAATACGATACGAAACTTGTAGATTTTTTTCTATTGACTGATGCATAACACGTTGCTGTATTATTATTTGTTGATTAGTTACTGTTTTTTCAAATGTAACATTCATTTTGAAACATCCCGTATAATGAAGTTTGAAAAACACATCTCGGACAGATTAATCCAACAAGACCTTGATTTAATTTCTGACTGGTCTAAAAAACATGGTCTTCAACTCAACCCTTTGAAGACCACCTGTTTAACTATGTGTAACCCCTATCCTGCTGAATCATCTCCTGTTAAGATCTTAGGGTGTTTGGTTCAATCAGGGTCTATGTTTCTCTGTTCATGTTAACAAGCTCGTCTTACGTTTTAATCGACAAATTTATATGACCAAACGTATGAAAAAGATTTTAAATTATCGTGAAAAACTTAATTACTTTAAAACTAAAATTAATTCCATTTTAATTCACGGTATCATCCTTTGGGGCGTTGTGCCTCTCCTCAGGATTAGGCTCCTCCAAGTAACTTACAATAGACTTACAAATAGTTCGCAAACATGTACAACATTCATCATTCATGCCCACATTTCCAACAATACAATGATCACAATTTTAACCACGGACATAAGCAAAGCTTCTGACTCGTTAGATAGAAACTTTATTTTACTTACCTGTATACGTCATGGCGTCTCCATTCCAACTTTAAATCTTCTTCGTAACTTTCTTTCACACCGTTTTTTCCAAATAGTCGATGATGATGAGACAGTAACTAGCTCCGAAAATGTCGTCATTCAAGGGTCAGTCTTGGCATCTATCCTGTTTTTTTTAGTGTCTAATTCTATCCATGATTTACATCTGTCTGCTAACATCTTTCACTACGTAGACGACAACATTCTTATCTATACTCACAAAAAATTCGATAACCATATCCTCCATACACAGATTAACAACGATCTTTTACACATCAATAAATGGTGCAAAGAACACTCCCTAAAACTTAATTCCCTTGAAACAAATATTTTATCCATTTTCAATCATTCTTCCCCCAACAACAAACCAATAAAAATTTTGGGCCTGTGGTTTAATTTTTCTTTAAAATTTCACTACCATATTCAAATTCTCTCAAACCGCCTAAATCGTAATATATTCGTTGCTAAACGCTTAAAAAATATTCTCTTCTATTCAGAAAAAAAAACAATTCATCTCTACAAAAATTACATCCATTCTGAAATACGCAATTACCATATGGGGAGATGCCCCCAAATATTGTCTCAAACGTCTCCAAACTTCTTTTAATCGAATCATAAGAACCATTTTTAAATTAGGACATCAATCTCAGGATTTCTTAGAACACGTAGAATCATGACGTTGAATCAACTAATCACCTTCTTTAAATTATTAGAGATGAGCACAGCCATTCGTTTTCAAGCTCATCCACTCAACTCCATATCGCAATACCTATCCATCGATTCACTAACTAGACACACTAAACTTTATAAATTTACACTAACGGAGTGTCTTCTACCCCACGTTACATCACGTTTTCCATACAATACTTTTCAAACCTGGAATCAGCTACCTTTCACAATGCGAAAAATTGCGGTCACATGCAGGTGTCCAAAATGTTTTAAAGTGTGTCATCATTTTAAAAAGAATTTGTCTATTCACATCCTTAACGCCGACAAATTCTAACTTTTATTTTAAACTAGCGTCATGATTTTATTTCATTTTGTAGATAACATTGTCCATATCATTTGTTGTTCGTTTCCCTTTATTTGTCTCTTACATATTCCTTGTGGTTTGGTTTTTAGTATTCATTTAACATTTGTTCATTTTTAATCTACACTATTTTTATGCCACAAGTTATTGTTTTGTTTAGTTTTAAGTCGTTTTTTCTAATGTATTATGTTCGTGTATTTGGTCCTTTGGACCGTATCCTAATAATAAAAAAAAAAATAATGTACAACCTTTGCAGAAGTACTACCATTAATGTAATTGTATAAGTACCACTAACCATGTACAACTAACTATGTATAACAATGGTCAACTGACCGTATACCTAATAAATAAATAAATAAAATAAATAAATAAATAAATAAATAAATATTTGCCGCCGGAGCCTTCTTTCCTCCCTGGGCTGGGCTCCCTGTCTATATAGCCAGGTTGGGCATTCCCTTCCCTTGTGGGGTGCCTAAACTATATAATTGTCATTATAAAATGATCACACTCACTAAGCTAAAAAATAGCGTGCTACAGCTACAGGGATACAACTGCATACGCACAGCGTGTACAAAATTTGCGATTAAGCTATGACTGTTCGTTACAAGAAGCCTAGAGCATGCTGTTCAATAAATTACCGCACGGCTTGATTTTTTTTTACAATACGAATTTTTTTAGACATATTGACGTATAAATATAAAGTTTATTACTTAGCCTATTGAGTATTAAATTGTAAAGAACGTCGTCGGTCGTCACGTTTAACCTACCGTATATATTTGTTTAATGTTTCCATATACACAATATTTTTAATGTTTTCCATGCCCAGTTAATTGTTTCGTGTCATTGCCTAGATTCTTTAAAAATGAAGTTATTCGTTGTTTTTTCATATATCAAATAATGTTTTTGTATGGTAAAGACATTTAAAACGACGCCCTTCAACTTGTTAAACTTGATCACATTTTGTCATAATCATTTCAATCACGCCATCTTATGACTCTTCTTCTAGCATTCTATAGATAATCATATCAGTAATAATAATCGTTTTATCAAAATATAATGAATTTTTAAATAAAAGAAAAACACCGTTAAATTAACTTATCATCACGACTCAGCTATAGAGGTAGATTATTGGAAAAGACATGCAGGAATGTGGATGACGTCACCAGTGTTGTCGCGTAGGCGTTTCCCCCATATGACAAACATTTCCGCATGTCTGAATCTGTTCTGTAAAAAAACCTAACCATTCACAACATATTGCAAACCTTTTGATTTCTTGGTCGACCTTAAATAAACGTACTGGTTGAGGCTTGTATAGTCATTCACTTTGACTCGAGTAATTGGAAGGTGAGTGTAGAGAAAACATGGTGTCCTTGTTTGGACAAGAGATGAACGAGGTGAGTTTTGCCTTGACCCCAAGGAAGAAGAGAAAGTTGAACGAACTATGGAGCCATAGGCACTTATAGGGGTGCTTTTTTTCTAAAAAAGCGGATGGGGGAAAATAGTTTTTCCCCACCACAAACACTACAAGAATCGTTAAAAACGGCTAAAGTTAATGCCCTTGACAAATGTAGTGGTTTGCACCTTTTTTACACCTTTAGTTCAACCCTTCCTCTTTTTTTATCCGAAGTTTGGAATGTCTTTCAATACAGATACCTAGTCTTGGTTATAATACCGCTATTATGCATAATGTCACAAAAATATCAGTATGCATAATATACAGCAAGCTATATTTGGTATACATTCCATGACCGGCGTAATCAATAATGAGTAGCCCAACTACGTAATTTGGTGTTACAGTAATTTGCTGTACTATATTTGGAATTAAATCATTTTCATAAATTCAATTGTCACATGCCTAATTTGTACAGTAGTGCTATAGGTTAAAATAAATTAAAAAAATTTTCATTAGTTTTGTTTTTATATTATACGCTTTATTTTAACTTCACTTGTAAGTTTGTGAGTTTGTGAGTGGGTGAGTGGACTAGGGATTGAACGTATATTGAACAGGATAATCGGGATTGAACGTAAAATTGTGTAATTCTTATTTCGACTGATGTTTAAAAAGCTTTTGACACTATGTCATGGTCAAGGTCCCCTCCTTACTCAAAAGAAATTTTTTGAAAGTACTGTACATAGTAATACTAAAGTATCAGTTATCCTTGTATTGAAACTCATATTGCGCATTTTTTGACTGACATTGACCTCCACCTCCTCACATAACATGTATACTGGTGTATCCATGCAACTTAATCCCATGAAACAACAAACAATCATTATAGAACAACATACATCATCTCCACTTTAATTTTTTTTAGGATTTATTATTGACAATAACTAAACTTCCGGACCACAAATTGAAAAAATTACAACCAAAATTCGAAAAATATAATTTTAATTAAAAAAAAATTAGACCCCTATTAAATAAACGAGAAAAACGCCAACTTTTCTTAACTAAAGTGGTCCCTGTGGTTACCTATGGAATTGTACTATGGGCACACGCCTGTAATTTTTAAATCAGACGTCTGTCCGTAGTTTATAACGAACTTCTCAGAACTTTATTTGGCTAAAACACCTATACCTCTATCACTCTTAAAGCCGGTACTTTAAAAATGCTTACTAATATTTTACTATCGTTTAAAATAGTTTATCCGCTTTATCCATAACAATAAACACCCATTACACCAAAGTTTTTGGCAATTAAACCCATTCTCGAAGTATCACATCGTGCAACAAACTCTAGCCAATATCACACCAATGAATACCCAATCAATCATTTTCAAAAATGGAACAATTTGCCAGTTTACTTGCAAAAATTAGCACAATCAACAATAATTTCCCCATTTATAAGAATTTCGATAAAGCCCTCTTCAAGCATATCAATAGTATTTAATTTCTGATTTCATTGTATTTTGATTCTAAGAATTGTTAAAATAAAATAAAATGCCATCTAATTGTTAAACTATAAAAGTCTGCCTCACCTTTAGTGTTATTATATTAATTTATTTGTTAAATAATTTTAATGATATTGACGGTTATCATTGTATTGAAAAATACGAGAGATTTTGCAGTTAATTATAAATATACTGCATGTACAGTTTAGCCTCTTATACACCATGGCTTCATACAACGAGTTTAATTTGTGCAGGCATGATCCTTGTTATGGGAAAAACTTGTTTTATGAACACCATTTTCTTATAAAGTACTAAATTCGTCAAAGGGAGATTCTTTTTGACACACTTTCTATAATATAATATAGGCTTATTATAAAAAAAAATGATTTAAATTTTTAACATAATGGACTAAGACAGCCCAGATGATCCATAGAGTTTACTCACTTTCACTTCGGTTGCCTATTTTCTTATAATTTTTTTTTAAAATTCCAACCGTGAGGTGTTTTCGTTTATTTCTCTTACTTGGAGAAGGGTCATGGTTTATTATGAGTTAGTTCATTCCTCTTCATTTTTTTAAAAAATATTGAAACACTAGTAATTGAGAAAAAAAATTCTGCAGAGATACAAACACGACAAGAGTTACCAAGTGACAGCCGACCTTATTTCGTCACTGAACGGGGTTCGTTGCCCGAGTTTTGCTCGTTGTATGAAGAGCAATTATAATATTCAAATTACTCGTTATGTGAAATATTGTTGCAAGACTAACTCGTTGTAGGAGGCTTGACATGAATGTCAAGTCATGGCATGCATCATTTAAAATTATTGGTTTTGAACAATAATTTGCACTGACGAAATACTAATATTCGCTTAACCAAAAATTTAGAATAACTTAGCAAATTATTACAGGAGAATGGCTAATTTGAAATAACACAAAATTTAATTTATTTCATTAAAAATGTAAATTGTAACCTTTCTTGCAATGTTCAGTATACATTAGTATTATATTTTCAGTTATAAATTACAATACCGGTACGGTACTGTTTACATGTTTAGCATAAGTATTTTGGGTCCACGCTACATAATATGTTTATAATACAGAAATACAAAATAGTAGTGGCTTTATAGTTTCGTGTTCAGGTATGTATCATTAAATACGTTAATTAGTTCTTGTTTAAATATCATTGAAATGCTCGATATTACCAAATTGGTGGCATAGTGTGAAGATTAATTCAAATGCTAACAAACAAACAATTTCGTTTTACTTGAACGTTTATTAAGGAAATTAGTTTTCGTTGAGCTGACAGGTTCGCAACATATTGTTCTTGGTTTTTCGTAAGTGACTTATGTTTTATTCAATTAATTTCAATCCCCTACTAGAATTTCCGGCTCCATTTTAAAATAGAAACTGAAGCCTAAACAGGATATGAAAATCCGTTTGTTAATTATGATGATTGAAATTCTATTGTTTACCCTTTTTGTGTATACCTACACGTAAATCATTTTAGAGTAAAACATTGCGCACTGTAGGCACCACAATGTAACAATAATATAGGGTTTTATAAAAGTCAACTAGCGGTCATAGCTAAATTTACAATTCTGTTGACAAAATTGGTGGAGAAAATATGAATATTTGTTCTTTTATCAATTTTAAATTATGCTTATGGTGCACGAATTTTGACCCACTGTACCAACTTGCACTAAAGAAAAAGAAACGCATTCACATGTTCATTTATACGTGTATAATACTTTTAGCATGTCATTTTCTTTATATAAGAAACTTGTAAAAGTAATGTTTTTACCTGAAAGGTGAAATAACAAGCGGCACGTGCGTTGTCGTTATGAGCCTCAGCGTGGATCTACTTTATGAAGCAGTAGCGAGCGAATGTGAGTCGTTTCTGGCGTCCATCAAAAAGGAACAGAAGAAAAAGATGATGAAAACAAGAGGTGGGTGGCTTGTCTTCTTTCTCGACTCTTTTCACTTTCAAGCTGAGTGTACCTTGCTTCCGACACGGTTGTTTCATCCTCCTATTGGCCAGCTGATCTCACGTGCGTTGGATCGGCTTCTTTTCCTCAGGTGGCAATGGCAATGAACTTGAAATCGTTACCTGCGGGGCATTCAGGTTGAAGTGCACCGTGTGCCCAGGTAACTTCCCCACTGCTGACCAAAGAGAATGTACCAATTCATCGAATAGAGCGTTTGTCGCGATTAAAAAAAAAACACAAAAAAATCTTAAAAATATCCGTACGTGAAATGAATGTTGATGATAAGAAAAAAGCCACCAGCGAAGAAAAAATGAAACACAAATCACAATGACACTGTTTTGCGTTCTCCATACTTGTCGGAAACTTCGGAAAGTACTAAAAAGCAAGTGTGAGTCTCACGCAAAACCTTTGAAATTAAATATGGTTCCAGTTGAATGGTTTAATACTTTGAATGCGAACACTTCCGTGCATAGACATACGGTACAGTACTTTGTAAGTACCGTATACTGTATGTATGGGAATGGACACTCATATCTTTTTGTCGTTTGTTACATGATCGACGATCAGGTGTCGCAAAATACAGAATATTTAAAATTTAAAATTGAAGAATAATTGAAGAAATGAAATAGCCAAAATAATCGTTATATAAAATAACATAAGTTGAAATAAAATTGCAGTAAGTATGTATTAATAACAAAAAAAGGGGTACTTTTCAATCCCTTGCTTAACCAAAAGGTACTTGTGGCACTGCTTGTACACTACTATTTGTCTGCATACATTTATTCTATAGCATCTAATAATCTTTTAATTTGCAATTATTTTTTGCGTTACATACTTATATTGACTATAATTTGCTTTTTATTGCTTTTCAAAAATATCATACTCACATTGCAGATCATTTGATCACGAAAGACTTAAAACTTATTTCTGATTGGTACCAGCTGGTACATATAAAGCTTAATCTCTTAAAACAACAAACTTTAATCATTGGAGATAACAATTTTGATCATCATAAAGTCATTTTTTCGGTTATTATTTTTGATGAGCAGTTAACTTTTGACCCTAAAATTGAATCTATTATTAAAAAATTCGGTTCTTTTCCGTTTATCAAGAGGCGTCGAAGAGCTGCAATCCGGACATCTATCGCTAGGCGTATGTGACCGAGTTAGTTAGTTATTTAGGCTTTAGAGACGCGTATGTGACCGATCAACACTTTTAAATGTATCTAGTAATTTGCTGTACAAACTATAATTTTTATAATTGTGGCAAAAGGGAGTTAAAGCGAAGCCAGAGCGAGAATCATTCCTGATCGGCGGGCGTAGCTCGCCAAACAATTTTATTTTAAGATTTAATGTAATGTAACTCTCGTTTTGTTGATCGGTCACATACGTCTAGCGATAGATGTTGTCCGGATTGCAACGCCATCATCGGCGCCTCTTCGACGCCTCTAGATAAACGGAACAGTACCTAAAAAACATATGTATTAATAACATATGTATAATGGTGTTGTTGATTTGATGATTTATCACAAGTGAAAAATTTTATAAAACAAAACGTTCTTCTACTTACCGACTTGGATAAATGTGATTGAAATGTTTTTTACTTAATTAAATGACGTTTTGCCTGTGCCAGTGCCAGATAAACGAGCTTTTAATGCACGGGTATATTGTTTTTTGCTTTCTAGATGGAAGAAGACGAAATACTGGTAGAGAACGCAAAAGGAAATCTTCACACGGGTTAGATTACTGAAATAACTACCTATTAAAAATTTATATGGTACTTTTCGATTAGACGCTTGACTTCTCTTGTGTTGCTACTTGTTTGTACTAAATTATAGGTTTACTTGTAGATTAGGTTACCAAATCATCCACTTAATACTTTTGTTCCTAACATTACCTGCAAAACAAACCCATAATTAAATACAAGCGAATAGCTGCACAAGACCAGTCGGGCGTCTAGTAGAATTTATGTTTATTAATATTATTTATTGTTCACATATGTTGGCAATGTATAGAATCCAGGCATTAAATAAAGATTAGGCAATGTATGAAATTAGCATTAGAATAGTTACGTTAAGCAAGAATATAGATTAGATGGTCCTTTCCTGTTATAGCAGGGGCGAGTCTGATGTTGATATTTGCTTTGTACTTGGTTTATTTTGCAGTTTAGGTTAGGGAAAACAAAGAAACGTATTAAATGTATGATATTGTTTGGTTTCCCTAACCTAATCTGCAAAATAAACTAATAACCAAGTACAAGCAAATAGCAACTCAGACTCGATTCGGCTATAACAGGAAAGAACCCCAGTTTTTAATTATCTACTAAGTTATTGACACGATAAAATTTCTTTATGTAGAACCAACGATTTCGACGAACCCGTCAGCTGACCGAACAAACGGTTTTGACAACATAGAGAATTATTTAAAACAACTGACAAACCAACTTGAAACGGGTCAATCACAAATAAACCAACTGAAAGATCAGATTGAACACGTGGAAAATCAAGCCCAGGAGATGTCACAATGGCGAACTCAACAGCTAAACTACGTGGCAAAGCCGACTATGTCAGCACACCTTCCAGCAGGGGCTCCCACCTCACCATCAATCAACAAATTAATCCAAGTATCCAAAAGACTCAACAAGAATGTCATTGAGCTTTTGGACAACACGACATCAAATCAACACCAACGAACAACGATTATGCGCGACTTACATGCGTTTTTGGTTTGGGCGCAATGGATCACTAATCATTTCATGGGAACAACTAATGGAACACCAGTCACCATCTTCGAACCTTCCTCCAGGCTGAGTTACCAGCCCAATGAAGACGTTCTTAGTCGAATCGAACAACTGGAAAACATGATTGAAGATCTTTGCGATACCCAACGTGAATCAACAGTTAGAACGCCAGGTCAACGACGATCGCAGGGATCAGCTGCTTCGGGAGACGAAAGTTTTGATTCGATTCAGTTGCTTGATAAACCAACCGCACGACAAAGACGGTCTAAACATTATCGTTAAGGCACTCGTATAATATAGATGGTTAAACTTGTTAGAACCGTAATACTCTATGTATAAAACAGAAATAAACCTGAATATCACACTGTGCAAGCTTTGATGTAATCTGAGTACGCGCGAGTTTGGAATTGTTATTCCAGATATGATTATAATAAATTAGGTTAACAATGGAAAAAGCGCGTGCTTAGCTACACATGCTTATTACGTGATGAAACAAATGGTTAGCGCGCGTTGTAAATAAAGCAAACTCGGTTTTCAACTTGAAACAATGCAAGAAGGTAATTCATACTGAGTGAAAATCTATTTCATTTAATTTAATTAATTAAAATAAAATGAACAAATACAGTATATTTATTTAATTCAAATACATAAAATTGATTAAGCCCCCCCCCCTCCATACGGAACCTTACCCTCTAGTTCACCTGCGCTAAGTGAGTCTCTAATGAAACAAAAACTAAGGTAAACAAAATAAAACTTACCCTAGGTAACTGACCGGGTGGATTAATTTTTCAACCAACGTTTCACCTTCAAATTTTTGAAGGCTTGATCACGGCACAAAAAACACTAACACATAACAAAAACACAACCAAAACAACACAGGACAACACACAAAAACCCCAATCGACTAGAAAACTCCTCAACAATG
>JAQIWH010000414.1:0-51359 GCA_034695005.1 Cryptops parisi | reverse complement strand
TTAATTAGTATACCAAGTTTAAAGTGTCTACGATACTGGGAACATATGTAAAAACGAACTTCAAAATTTGAAACAGGCTGAAACATTTTTTACGACCAGTCAAGTTAAATAAAAGGTTGTAAAAAACCTTGCCTACAATCAACTAGCAGAATGAAAGGGTATTTAACTAAAGCACAACAAAATTCGGTTTAACTCTAGAACAACCAAGATATTTTTCAAACGCTAACACTGAAGATGAGTCTCACCAAGAGATTCTCTTTCTAAAATATGGTAAAATTAGGAAAATTGCTCAAAAGTGATTATTCATTATTCATTAATCAGACTAGGAACGTAATGAAATGAAAGCTATATGCCTATTATTTTTTTTTTAGACATTTATTCAAACATCAAACATTATAATGTCTGGTTTTCCAGTGTTTTAGTCACTTTGTGGTGTTGTTTCAAAGAAATATGACGCTTTAATTTTTTAAATGTAAGAAGCAATAATGGTAATATACAAGCATAAGAACTAATTTTAACGATCAGCCAAGTTAAATAAAAGGCTGTAAAAAAACACCTCAGCTGATTCGTTCATAAGCATTTCTTCAACTTGAAGCTTTTGTTATTTTATATTTCGCAAACTTCAAAAAATCCTGAACTGTCAAAATGCAATAAAAAAAATTGTAATCATCATAAATAACATATTTAAAAATGTAAACAAAAATACTGGACATAAATTAAAAATAGGGTTGTTTTTATTTTTCAAAAATACCAAAACTAGGGTCTCCCTTATCTTGATGATTCTAGAGCTAGCTAACACAACCTAACAATAATGTATAGCAACAGGTCATTGATGCCAGAGCAATATAAACACCAATAACTATTGATAAATTGGTTACTTTTTCATCTGAAAATAACTTCAACGTGCTCTGTACTAAAATCTGGTACTAATATCATTTCACAGCTTTGTTTCAATAATTCAATGCTGCTATTTTTACCCAATTCCATTTGAGTATTAGATCAAACAATGCATTGAGTAAACACTATTATTTTTCAATTAGTTCTTCCACTATTGATCATTCTTTATCTAGCTATGTATATTAACC
The DNA here is from genome assembly GCA_034695005.1 of Cryptops parisi. Taxonomy (NCBI): domain Eukaryota; kingdom Metazoa; phylum Arthropoda; class Chilopoda; order Scolopendromorpha; family Cryptopidae; genus Cryptops; species Cryptops parisi. Next base: position 50,274 of record JAQIWH010000414.1, on the reverse strand, counting down.
AAAGACATTGATATTAACAGATTCCAATTCAAAATACGTGACTAAGGCTAAGAACTATTGATAATCAATAATTTTTAGTAACAGTCACATAATTTCGAACTTGGGGTTGCTTTTATCAAATCGCCGAAATGAATAAACATAGATTCAAAAATCAGCTGAAAAAGACTATTTGTAAGCAGGTAAGACAATTTTATTTATGATTTATTTTCCTCTCAGAGAAAATACACACTTATACAGTATAACACAATATAGCCCTACAGTATAACACATGAAACAATATGTAAAAACCTGGTTACAAACACAATTTTCTTACTAATTCAAGTTACTTATATGCAATTTCACTAATACTATGATGAAGGAAAAACTCGGATGCTCAGGTAGGTACTTGGGGTTTAACGAGGGCACCGACTGGCTTTTACAGCTATGTCATTTGGCCCTCAGACTTTATCGGATGCTCAATGAGAAAACTTTGCTATTATGCTTTTTGGTTGGAAGCATTTTCAAACCAATGTTTATATTGACTTTTTGCTTTGTTTTGATGAAAAGCATCTGTGGCAAAAATTGAATAAACCTTGTAGAAACCCTGTAGACTTATTTATTCCACTCGAGTGTGACTATTCATAAAATCACAAAATTCACTAAAAAAGTGTCAATATTTTTTACATTACTCATCAATATTGTTAGTTCCAATACTGTCCGTCAGTTAGTTCATCAATACTGTTAGTTCCAAAATATATGGAACAGTATGTATATGTTAGTCAAAACCGTGTTCAGTAGAAACCCGATCTCATTATAAGTCAAAACCCAATTAACCTCAACCATGAAGGTTAGGTTTAGCTAATGAGGCCAAAAGTCTCGTAACTATAATTGTAGATTCTAAAATCGATCAGTTAAATCTAGATTTGACTGATCAGAACTGAATTTTCACTAAATTCGGGTCCTATACTGTACTACTGTACAGTACTATCATTCCGAAATCCAGATGTGTCTCGTCCCAAGCATTTCAAACAAGAGATTGCACACCTTTCTACCATGTATTATTTGATAATTGAAAAGTTAAAATATTTCTTTAAAAACATTTTCATGTAAGTTTCGCATCAATCTGCGGTTATGTTTGGTTCTGCTCATCGCCGTAACATTCGCCACAATCGTATACCATTATCACAAGTTCAGTGTGGTAGTTTCTAATAAGCTCCTAGTCATCCTAGGTAAATAATTCAATTTTAAAAGTTTTGTTTTTTTCAAAACCATAAAAAAAAATTAGAGTGATTTACAACTCGTATAACCTAACAGACCAAGATCAACAACGGATTCGAGAAACAATGCACCTACATGCAAGCAATGAAGGAAGCTGCAAACATCCTCAACTTCAACTATGGGATCCGCAAGTTCGAGATCATTTCAAAGATACGCCACCGATAATATGTGATCAAGAAAAAGACTGGATATGTCTTCACGGTGGAGTAGCTAGTCTATGCGAGTCAGCCCTTGAAGAACACCCAACCGCAAACTGCACTTTGACTTTCCTTCAACGAGTTTCGGACCACATTACACCTATAGAAGGTGATACTGCATTCCTAACTTCAAAGAACAAAGTAAAACTGATCTCTGATTTCTTCCGCTCAAGTTGCGTCGATCACAAAGGCAAGTTCCAAACTGTGTGGAAAAATATTCATGCTGGATTTCGAAGCGACCCGGAGATTACTCAGAGTGCTGGTTGGGAACAAGTACCCACAGACAGTCTCAGAATGAACGTGTTGATCTGGGCATTTGGTTCTTTGTCGAGACTAACGTTTATGAGAAAGCTACCCAAGACGTACAAATACCTCACTGAAATACTGAAAACCCTGGTGCTGAAAAATTACAACATTGTTGGCGATGGAACGCCTCAAGCTTTAATACCAATCTTGACAGGCCAGACCGAACTAGAACTGCCAGAAACAAGATCACGTTTGGGATCCGCAGCTACGTTTGTGAACGTTTATCCGTTTGTGTGGAACAACTATAAACGCAACGGGTACGTCACTGCATATGCTGAAGACCGCACCAAAACTGGAACTTTCACTTTTCGAATGAAAGGGTTCAACAAAGAACCGACTGACCATTACATGAGGACATTTTATCAAGAAGTTGACAAAGAATTTCCTTATCATCCACAACTATGTTTGCGAGGTACTCCTAGACATAAAGTAAGTCATTTTCAAAGCTCCTAACTAAATATACAGTGATCCCCAGGGTAATGACGATAATACATTCAAAACGCTACACAATACGCCTACTTTTAAACAAATAGATATTGAGTTTTGAGTGCTATGGTTCTGGGAGCCACGTTACAATGCCTTAAACATAATGACATAAGAAGGCCTATTACTTTACACAAATATAGTATAAAATATAAAATCTACACAATACTGGAGAGGTATAGAATCCTGGTTCAAGCAATGAAATTAGTAAGTCACCAAGGATTTAGGTTAGGGTTAAATTTAGGCCAATATTTGGACCTGATGATGTCGTGAGGGAAGGGGGTTCACTCGATAAATTGACACCCTTCTCAACAAATCACTACCACCCAAACACGCAACCACCAAATTTTCGATCGCACCTTGTATAAACGATCCTATTTATTTCAGGTATTGATGAACTGGGTGAAAGAATTTTTCACTATGTATGAAGAGAAACCCAAATTCATGTTTGCTTTTCACAATGAACTGAGCCGGCACCATTATAACGAAGTTGGAGCAGCTGACGAAGATCTTAAAGAAATGTTACAACATTTAAAATTCTGGAATTATTTAAACAACACTGTGCTCATTGTCATGAGTGATCACGGTCAGAGGTATATTCATTAGCTCAATATTGTAGCGCAATACATACATTATCCTACTGATAAAAGCCAAGTGAGGTTGACAACTGAAAGCCACTGAGGTTGAAGTCTCAGTTGTATTGGTCAAACCATGACCAATACAACTATACTTTGTATGTATAGTTGTTGGTCATGGTAAAACAAGCATGAAGCATGACATTGGCCAATCAGGCAACAGCAATTATTCAGCACTGGAAGTGGTACGTTTCTAGGTCATTGCAGATGAAGCTGGAAGCTTGCTGCAACAAACACCCTTTCACAACCTCAGTCGGGCTGTGTCAAGATTACTTGGCTGTGTTACAACTTGTAAACTCAGCCAGTCATAGGAAGGTTATACTTTATTAGTTTCTAACAATATCGCGAACACTAACAAATTTAACTCATATTTTGATTGGCTCAGGTTTGAGACTTTTCGTAAAACTCAGCAAGGTAAACAAGAAGAGCGGTTACCGTTTTTCTCCTTCACGTTCCCACCCTGGTTCAAAGATGCTTACCCAGACGCCTATGCAAACTTCAAAACCAACACACAAAGATTATCTACGCCCTTCGACATTTACTCCACGCTGAAAAACATTCTTCATTTTACACCAGCCCAAATCGGATGGATAGGCAACCGGAGCATCAGCCTGTTTAGCGAGGTCACGAAACTTCTACAAATTAATTAGCCATACTACTTGTAGTCACCAACTTTTGAACTACCATCCTAACTATTCATTACAGATTCCTAAATATCGCAATTGTAAAAATGCTTACATCCAGCCTCAGTGGTGTGCATGTTTGAACAAGATTGTCATCTCTACGAACGACAAAAGTGCACTATTGGCTGCTAAAGAAACGATCCAACTTATCAACAATATTACTCAAATGCACAGAAACAAGTGCTCCGAGCTGAAGCTGAGCTCCGTGCAACGAGCTGAAATGTATATCCCCACTAAAGGTAAGATGTCCCAAATTGTAACAAGCAATTCCACGATGAATGGCATGACATTTAGATACCACCTTTTTGTGCTAATATTTAATAATCTAAGAGCAATGCTATATTTCCTCACCAAACATGCTTCATATCTTAAATGAATTAACTATTCGCTAGTAAAATTAATTACGTCACAGATCTAGGTCATTCTTATTATTAATTTACCCTCTGAATGGATGTTATTAGTATGTTAATCAATCATATATGGGATTTTATTTTGGAAAAAGAAAAGATTAAGGTAGAAAATGTGTAAGTTTACTGTGACTTACATAACCCACTAAACAAGCCAAATCTTGTTGAGATGATAACCAAACATCTAATTAAAATAAACATTATTCAAATTACTATACACGTGTCAACCTCATAGTGTTTACATAATGATTAATAATAATGATTATTTAATATCATTTGATATATGACAACATCAAATTTGTTTACTTTGACAAAAAGAGGCATTCTGGATTGACATTTCAGCGGAATTGTTCGTACACAAAAATTAAATCTAATGAACTGCTTTCCTAGAATTGCTGCGCTTCAAGAGGAGTGTCGACTATGATGGTTTCATACCCGACATGTCAGACGAAATGTCGATATCGGCAAGCATGTACCAAATTGCAATAAAGACGGAACCTGGAGATGGACATTTCAAAGCCACGCTTCAGTACAACTTGGACACAGAAGTGTTTATACCTGAGCAAAGCGGCATCACCAGGACTAATGCGTACGAATCGGCACAAACCTGCATCATGGACACTCAACCACAAATAAGACCTTACTGTTTCTGCAAAAACGTTACCGTTACTGACTAGATACATTAACCAGAAACGTTTTACCGTAACTAAAAACTATTATATCAACGATGGCTTTGACTTGAAAAGTTGTAAGACTTTTAAATGAAACTAGGTTTTTGTCGATGCGTCCAATCCTAAAAACTAGTTATATTAGCTAGTTAAAATTATTAATATATGTTATGCTTTTAACTACTGTATCAATTTTAAATAATTTGTTTCAAATAATTAAAAAATTTATTTATATTTAGACGATATCCTATTTTCTTAATCTTTTGCTACAAATGATGAATGAGTCAATCAGTACCAAACTAAACGATGAATATGTCTAATTATTCTAAGCAGACTTTCAATCTAAAAAATAGTTTGTGACATTTACTAAATAACAGTTAATAACAATTAATCTGAATAACAGTTTTTTAATGTTATTAAAATGCATTAGTTTTAAACCATCACAAAAAGCACCATGAGAATGCATGGTTGTCACCTCAAAGATCACTGGCTAAGAAACAACATCTATTACCTCAATAGCCATCGGTTGATCAGCATCACATGATGCTCAACCAGAAATTTGCTGTCTTTTGCTTCTAGCAAAAAAATAAGTATCAAATTTGCAAACTGAACCATATCAATTGAAACTGAAGATAAGCATGAACTCAAAATGCAATTACGTACTGATGTCAATGGAAGTCAAATCAGTTGTTTTTGTAAACAAATTCAATGGGAAAAAAATAGCTAAATATAACACAGGGTGTTCTTTGAAACCGCCACGGAATGATTTGGTTATTTCTTTCTAACCTAACCTGCCATAGTACACTGGCAGGCTAGGCTCATGCCCGTTCTTCAATTTCGATGAAGTAGTACTTTAGGTATTTTTGGTGCATAAACTCGCATAAATCGAAGACTATCTGAACATTACAAAAACCTATGCATTGAACAGTGAAATGTTTTTCTTAAGTATTGGAACCTTTACCATCAGCTACCTTACAAAATATTATGTACGTGGAAAATCATCAACATGATATGAAAAACACTGCTAGGAATCACATTCAAATTTGCCATCAATTCTTATATAATCAAAATTCACATGGTAACTGCCAAGCATGTGCTGTCAATGGCTGGAGGTAAGATGACAAGTTCACGCAAGGTAAAAATTCAACTTTGAAAACCAAACCATATAAAGCATAATTCATTTTACCTGAATCATGAACAAAAATACTCACCATTTTCATTTGAGTAACTTCTCAAGAAGAAACTGGAAACACTGAATATTTGCTGAAGCATTTGATGAAAACATTCGCTCCTTTTCTTCACATCGTGCTCATGTCAATTGCCTCCATTTTTCTTGTTGATCAATGGACTGTGTGGTGTCATCTATCGACAGAATATTGAACCAATCTGAATCGAAACTAGAAGTCTAAAATTTAAAAGTAGGAATGCAATAATATAAAATTTAATAATTAATAAATATAAAATTAAGTTAAAATTAAAATAAAATTTAGCATATAAAATAAAAATAAATGAAAACTTAAAAATATAAAATAAATAAAAAATTAAAAGTATAAAATAAATAAATAAAAATAAATATAATATAATATAAATAAACATAAATACCAAAAAATACATAAAAATATAATATAGAATAAACTATGTCAATTAAACTTTTATAATAAATATAATTACATGATAAAATTAAAAATTTAGTGAATCGCAATTGTTTCAAAACTTTCGGTATCGCTACAACAAAGAAACGTCGTCTGCTCAAGTGCGCTAAAAATGGCGGATTTTATTTTTATTCAGATATACTTTTGTTTTCATTTTGGTTTAAAAACGGTTAAGTGTAGCAAATCGAACAATTTGGTGACACATGTGATGTTAGTTTCTTCCCTTAACCAATGAAAGTTAGTTGTGAAAAACGTCAGTTGTAACAAGAACTTTGCTCAGAATAGTGTGCTGAAAATTGATCAAAAAAATTCACACTGGTGAAAAACCATACGAATCGTACTATCTGCAACAAGAGCTTTGTTCGGGGGGGCATCTGTTTTTAAACTTTGTCAAATTGTTCGCACAGGTGAAAACCTAGCAAATCTTCCACATGCAAAAAGTTCCCATTCGACCTTCTGTCCAAAGATATTTATCAAAAAATTCGCACAAGTAAAAAACCACGAGTTCACACAGGTGAAAAACCGTACCAATATATTACCTAAAAAAAGAAAACCTATATGTGTGTGTGTGTACACACACACAGATATGAGTGTGTACACACACACAGATATGAGTGTGTACACACACATCAACTTGAAACACTCTTAAAATAAACACTACCAGGCACCTAGTGAATGAACTAAATTTAGTCTCTTGCACATTACTTAAGAGACACTTACTCACTCATCGCTTGATTTGATCAGAACAAGATTGATATTTACTCAACCTTACGATTCCAATTAGTTAAACCACATAAATGGTGTCAATAACCGAAATACTAAATTTTGAAGCAGATCCAGATGAATGTGAAACACGTCTGCACAAAGCTGCTTATCAAGGAGACGTCCAACTATTAGAACAACTTCTCACGGAGGAGCAATGGTGCAAAAAAATCGATATCCAATGCTTTGGCACAACAGCTTTGAAAGCGGCATCAACCGGTGACAATTTTAAAACGATTGTAGTCAACTAAGTCGAAAACAAGACAAATTAACAAAAGAAATGTACAGAAAAAAAATACAAGGCAAAGTCAACAAACACAAAAAAAGTCCAAAATTAATTTTTTTTTTTTGAGGTCTCTATTCTTGTTTTAACTTTTTTGCCTACAATCTTTCAAACACACTATATTAGTACAGGAAGTCCTAATTTTGTGAAATTTCCGTACATGCAATCTTGCTATTGCACAATAAAACAATCTTTCAAGATACTCAAAAGGAAACGAATTTCGCTAATTTACACGCATCTCTCGGTTTAAGAACAATTTCAGTTTTATAACGCTTGCCATGTGTACGTTGCATTCCTGAACTTTTACAATGTACATTTAATACTTTAGGCCACTTTGAAAATAGAAAATTCATCATTAAGTTTTTGGCAGAATACATGTCGCATAAATCGACAACTACCTGCACTTGCATAAAGTTGCTATTCCACCAACTCGGTCACATTTCGCTTTTATTTTTATTCTTATGATAATCTGTAGTTGGACACGTCTCCTGCGTAAAGCTGCTGTTGCAAACGGGAGCCCGGGTCGACTTGACAGATTACAAAGCCCAAACGCCACTCTTTGTAGCGATCAAAAACCTCCATCTTCGTTGTGCGGAAGCTCTGCTGCAAGCTGGTGCCAACGCCAACGGGAGCGCAAAAAATCTTTGCACTCCGTTATACGTCGCCTGTCAGAATGGATTCGTCGAAGGTGTCAAGGTAAAGACAGACGACCGCACCTTGAATATTGCATCGATCATTACTATGTATTATTTTCCGTGTTAAAAGTGCACTGTGATGAAAACTCTCATCCAATGCCTGTTGACATTTTTGGTTCAAATTGTATTCAAAATCATATAAGCAGGCTTGAGAGTGGCGGCGTAGCCAACCCAAATCTCTTTCCCTTTTCTTTCTCCAGTTACTACTAAACCATGGCGCAGAAGTCACTCAGATCGATCGCTTGACCTGCGGCATCCCTGGTCATCCTGCACACATAGCAGTCGTGTACGGACATCTACCTTGTTTCGTCGAATTACTTTTGAAAGGCGTCGACATCAACTTCAATCACATTTCTCCACCGCTGCCGCAACTGGTGCTCGCTCGCATGTCGTTAGCCCACACCATCGTTCAGCATCGACGTTCGACGACGTTTGCAAAGCTTTTCCACATCTTCGGCGGAAACCTTTGGCAACGGGATGCGATGAATCGTCTTGCATCCGACTTGCCAGTCGACTGTGAAAGCAAAGCGTACTTCGCGGAAGCCAAGAGTAAGAATTAAATCGTTAAAAGATTTGACGAAAATTTAACAAAAGTACCACGATTGATAAAATCATTTTTTAGAACTACCGTTGTCCTTGATGCATCTGTGCCGAAACGTCATTCGTCTAACGTCTCATCTCCAGGACGTATCCAACTTGAACTTACCGCAAACCATTGTTAATTTCCTGCTTTATGATGACATTTCAATTGATTATGTACTATATAAAAAATATTTATTCTGATATTTTTTTTTACTAGTAATGCATAAAAATTTTTTTTAATATTAAATATTAATCAACTCATCTATAGTTACTATATGCATGAGCAAAACATTATGAAAGAAATAATTTTAAAATAATAAAATAACAGGAAAATTGTACATATGCATGAACAAAACATTATGAAAGAAATAATTTTAAAATATTAAATTGTATTTATACAGATTAGTGGAAGTTGATTGGCGACGACCATATTGCCGAACTCGTGCGGACGTTGTAACGTTTTCTGTTCTTCTTGAAAATCTCGCACAAGTCCGGCAGCTCAAACTCTGAAAAGAGTTCACCAAGAGAGGGTGGATTCCTCTCTTGTGCATCGATGAGTCGGTTGAGGTTATCAGCTGAAAGACAATCAAAATGTCAAAAAATGAATCATTTGATAAAGACTAGTAACCGATGCAGTGTGCGATATTTATGAACAGGGTCATTCCACGGAAATTTAACTCAAAAGTCGAATGACTTTAATTTGTCGCCCTCTTTCTCAACTGAAACTAATTTAAATAGGTTAGTTTTGAAAATTTCTAATTTGCACACCAGGTGTCGCCCTCCTTTGATACTAATGATAAAATACGGATTTTTTGAAATTCGTTCACCAGATGTCACCCTGTTTAAACTTGGCAGCAAAACCAATATTAACTTATAAAAATAATTGTAAATAAAAGCAATCGTGCAACCTCTTGCCCAGGTTGGAACTCGTTTTCTTGGCCTATCCTCGTCGTCGCTGGATTCGTCCGACTTCAACTCCGAAATGTCGTAATTGTTCGGGTTCTGCTTTCGAACTCCATTGCATTCTGGAGTTACGTCGTAACTGAAAAAAGAATAACAAAATAAAATAAATAAAAATAAAAAACAAAATGGTTCATGGCAAGCATCAAACACGTGTCTAAAAATAAAATATAAAACAAACGCAAACGGCATACAAACTTTAAACAAGGGGCAGCTTCAGCATTAAACGTTTCATTCATATTGACGACGACGACTTTTGGGTTTTCAAGAACCGACGGAGCGGTTTGCGTTTTCTGCAACAGATAACGTCTCACTAATCAAATATTTGCACTAAAACTATTTTTAACCAATTGGACTGGTGGTTAAAAACCTTGGTTAAACAACTTACCGTATTTCCACTAATTACGTCCTTTTTGACTGGTTGTTGCTCCGCTGGCGAATATTTAGTCACGGTTTTCAGAGCTGATAATTGTTTGACGAGTACAACAGGCCTGCAGAAACATTTACGTTTAAGAAACAAGTCAGATATATGAAATGAAAAATCTTAAAACACACGGCTTACTTTTCCACGATCTCTTTCAAACTTTGTATTTTTTGGGGTTCCTATGAAAACAAAACAAAACCATATTACTGCTAGTTTTTTTTTTTTTCACATCTTACTTGTATACAGGGTGTTCCTGAAAAGGTCTGGGTCAAATTTTAACCACAGATGCTACTCGTCAAACAGGTAAGCATATCCAGACTCATGTTTATATGGTACTTATCTTCCATTTTAAAACATAGAATCTGTGGTTGATAGTTGACTAGACCTTTCAAGAACACCCTGTATAATAACTATTATTTTACAGACTTTATTTGTCTTTCTTTCAAATAAGTACCTTAACAGCCGACATTCCTTTAACAATCACAGGTTGTTCATTCACTTTCTGACTACGTTTCGCGGCTTCGTCTCGCACGCGTTTTCGTTCCGCCAGCTCTTGTTCGACACGCATCATCTTCTCCCGGTTTTCCTGTTCTTGTTGCTGGCGAAGTTTTTGCACGTGCAGCATCCGTTCCTCACGTTTCCTAAAATTTAAAAGTTTATTTTAAGGTATATATAAATATAAATAACCAAAGGGGTGAATTGCATTATAAAATTCGTTACCGGCAATGTATAGAATCCTATAGAATACCAGGTCAGGTTTAGACAATGTATGAAATTAGCATTTATCTTATTCCAAAATTGAAGTTACGTTCAAAACTTTAGAGAAAATGTTAACCAACGTTAACTAGCCCAGTTGTATACAAGGAAGTTTTTTCATACATTGCCAAAAAAGGCGAAGCATTGCACAGAATGCCTGAATTCTATACATCGACGATAACATGCATACACCACGTACGCACCTCTTTTGTTCTTCCATCTTCATCTGCAAGAGAAGCTGTCTTCGTTGAAGAGCTTCTTGAGCTTTCTGCTCTTGCATTTTCTTTATGATCGAAACTCTTCTCACCTGCATGTCATCGTCAAAGTTATGAGACCAAACGAATGAAAAAGACGAACCAGCAAATTGGTTTCGAATTTACCTGCTTCGACGCCACGTTTGTTATTGTCGCAACACCCGTTGGTTTCCCATGCAACTTGGAGTTGGACGACAGCGTTTTCTGTTACAAACAATCATACTTATATATAGGGTGTCCACAAAGAAGTTTACAACATTCTTCACGTAACCAACGAAAGCCAATGCGATAAACAAAATTGTGCAATAGTTTGGTCACATATTTTCAAAATGAAAGTACATAGTTAACTGACTTTTGTATTACAATATGAAGTTGCGATACAAAGTTGTCAAACAAAAAAGTTGTCTTTTTTGTAGACGCACTGTATAACCCCGGACTCCCGTTTCACGCCACCAACGCAATCCAATAGGATTACTGCAGAAAAAAACCATATCTACCTTGTTCTTGATCATGAACTTAGCTGGCCTAATGGGGGTGATGATCCTTTTAACGCCACGTCCGATAGCCTTCTAGAGAAGAAGAAGAAAACAAAATACGACGTTAAAACATCAAAACTCGCTTCAAATAAGTGCTATTAAAAATTACCAAGTAACGACAATCGCTTACGGGAGAAGTAGGTGGGGAGTCCCCGATTATGACATCGTCCGAACTTTGGGAAATCCGTGCCTCTTCCTCTTCCACTTTCTTGCTCAACGCTGATGCGATGCAAAACATTTTTATTTGTTAATAATCAAGTTTTCAGGCTTAAAAACGTCGTCAAGTGTTGTAAAAAGAGACTCACCGATCTTCACGGTAGGATTTGGTCGCACGACGGTAGCAGTATTGATGACTTGGCAGCCGTTCTTCTCCGCCAGGGGTGTTCGGATCGTGTTCTTCGGTGTGCCGAATCGACTGGCATTTTCCGACTACGTGACGAAAAAATGACGTCAAGCTATTTCAAAACGCCATTCGAGATAACACTCACGTACGCGTACTGCACTCACCGAACTGGTACTGGTTTCGTGAAGGATTTTGTCCCTCCTGACCTGTTCTTTGATCTGCAACTCCTTTTTCACCTTTTGGAGCAGGATCGACGATCTCCGCAACGAAGGACGAGTCACGCCCTGACGAATGTAAGCGTTGACGAGGGAACTTCGGGGACGGAAAACTCCGTCGACCTCTCGGTTCTCCTTGTCGCTGCGCTTAACCACCACCGTCATCATCGACTTCAGGGGACTCACCACGACGCGCGGCGTCATGGTCAACTTCTCCGCCGACTTTAACAATTTCACCGGGGACAGCGTAGCGACGTACGTTCGATCCGCAGAAAGTCCAACCTCTTTCGCAGCCTGGACGATCTTTTCCTTCGGCAGGCTGGGCGACGCATTCTCTTCCAACAAGGTCGTGCAAACCTTCTTCTCGTAAGCCTGGACCTTGCTTCTGACCAAACTGGGAACGTCGGACGCGGGCTTCAGTTTCTCCAAGCTCACGGCGCACTTCTTCAAAACGGTTTTCCCAACGTCCGCTGGAGGATCGGGTTTGTCGAGCGTGACCAGGTCGACGCAAGCCCCGTTCGCAGAATCGTTGTCGACGCCAGTCTTCTTTCTGGCGACGGGAGGCAATGCAAACACGTCGTCGTTGGTCTCCGTCGCATCATCGCTGAAAACCATCAAGTCTTTATCTTGCTTAGCTTGCTTGGATCTCGTTCTTCGTGTTTTTAGCTTGGTGACGGTCTGCTCCACGTTTGGAACGTCTCTGCAAAAATAAAAAGTGAATTGGAAACAAAGTCAGCGTTTTGTGCAACTCAAACAATGTTCAACCTACAAAGAAATAACCAAATTAAATTGTATTTTCAAAAAAATATTTACTGCTCTATATAGTTACACGCTTTATATTAATTCGAGTTATGGTTTCATTTTTCAAAAATGTAGTGTTGACAAAAAGACCTTCAAATTTAAGATTAAACAAAAATTTCCTGTCAACTGTCTACTTATAGAATGAAAATAAACAGACATTGCAAAAAAATAAGATATGAGAAAATATACAAATATACAATATAAAAGAAAAGATGACAATATACAAAGCATGTTCTTAAAAAGTATTATTTAATGTACTTGCATACGTATAACTTTGCATTGAAACTAGATTACGCTAGCATGTACAAGCATTTCTAAATATTGCAACGTCGTACTTTCGAAACAAAAATGCTTAATTATTAAATTAATTAAACGTTCTAACTATCAAACACCTGACTGAAAGAGTAGTACCTTGCATGCATTCTCTCATAAACAAAATCATTAGCAACGCCCGAGTGAGTGGTTATCTAAAGACAAATAACGCACAACAAACCCTCGACAACGAAACGAATTTCGCAAAAAATAACAGGCTTCCAAAAATTAGTAGTCGATCAATTACACTTACGTTGAAATTTCACTTGATTTTCGTTTACACGCAACTCTAGAACTTGTTCTTTTTGGTTCTTGCGTCCTGCAGATTTCGGTAATGATTTTTATGTCAAACGGTTATTAGTGCATACATTCACAAAAAAAAAAAAATACTCGGGAGTGTTAGCCCACGAATCAACATGCAACAAAAATCGAAGCTTCAAAATTAATACGGGTGAGAGTTTTCTTTATGACGAACCGTAACGCCATGTTACAACACAACGTTCAACATCCACGCATGCAATTATTTCCGTCACCGTTGTTAACAGAAAAGAAAAGTTGAGTAAACTTACATTAAAGCTTGTTCTCGTTTGACAGCAAGCCGTCGACTCGTTCTCGGCGCTTGGACGGACGCTACCGACGACCGACTTTCGATTTGTGTTGGAGTTGTTGGCCTACTGACAAAACGAGGAAATAGTTCGACGAATTGCACGAAACAAAAACCGAGAAAAATCCATAGCCACGAATTTATTCACCTGCAGGGTTCCTCCGACTCGACCATCACCGATCGAGAGGCGGTTCTTTTACGTCGCCGTTTTTCGGTTTGTGGTGGGGTTACAGGCCTATTACAAACCAAGAAACTTTAATGAGTCTTCAATTGCAAACAGAAAATATAAATGAATAAATAAATAAATAAATAAAACCACCGAGAAATTTCGATCGCATACTGCAAATTATTTTGCATAAAAAAATAAAACCACTTATCCAGATATACATATGAATTTCTTTACCCGCCAGTTGCCTCTTCTTGTTGCACTTCTGCTTGAGATGCAGATTTTTGACTTCGAGGTTTTCTTTTCGGACGAGGGGAGTGGGCCAATGGTTGGACATTGTTCACGTCAACGTCTTCACTGAAAAGAAATATACATACACATGAATCAATATGAAAAAATTGGAATACGGTGGAATCTGGTTATTGTGATCACCAGTGCTTTTTGATAACATTAATAAACAATGGATACAAGTTACATATATATAACACAGTGAACAGTGTCTTGAGACCGACTGATAATGATATAAAACAACCGCCGATTGATAACATTATCCGTGATTATAATAACCAAACTCCACAGTATTTAAAAAATAAATTCGTAACACAGGTCAAAGTGACGCGTTGATGATTTGACTTTTCGCTTCATGGTTTCGAGCGTCACGCAAATAAAATTCGATACTAACGCTGCTATGATGTTCAACGCCTTCAGTCTCATCTCCTCCATCCAACCCATAAATCCGTCGAAACGTTCTTGCTGGGCAGCAAGTTGTTCATTTCCAAGCGAATAGATCTCGTAACCAAGTTGGTTACGATGGTTCCCGCTGCTCGCCATCTACAAGAGACGAAATAAAAAACAAGTTACGTCACAATTTATCGATGCAAACGCGAGACAATTTTTAAGATTTGATATCGGAATTAGTAAACTATCATTTGTCACCAATGAAAACGTAAAGGCTATTTATAATAATAATTATTATTATAAAGTGTAGTCCAGGAAAGTATTAATAGTTCCCTTTTTTATAATATAATTGCCAAAAACACTTCATGACCTACAATTACAAGGCTACTGTAGCTTTTTACTTATATAGACGATAACATGAAAATAATTTTAAGACAAATCAATTAAAACATTAATACTATCCCCCCCCCCAAATGCACAAACCGATAAAAATCTTAAGGAATTTGGGTAGATTACAAATTGTGGAAAAAAATTACACAAAAATTAAAAACTATATTTAAAAACTAAAATTTACACAATAAATTTACTTATGTGATAATTATTTAGGGAGATACCTATAAATTATAGGTTAAATATGCCTTGAATCGTATT
The DNA here is from genome assembly GCA_034695005.1 of Cryptops parisi. Taxonomy (NCBI): domain Eukaryota; kingdom Metazoa; phylum Arthropoda; class Chilopoda; order Scolopendromorpha; family Cryptopidae; genus Cryptops; species Cryptops parisi. Next base: position 34,964 of record JAQIWH010000414.1, on the reverse strand, counting down.
ATCCGTATAATGTTTAAATCTGGGTTAAATACACCTCTATTACCCAATTTCTCAAAATAGAAAACTTTTTAACATCAGACAGCTCATTAAATAACATAGGCTTATCGAGGAAATATTGAACAAACATCCATTACACCATATATTATAATAATGATGATCGTACAAGTTGGTAATCGATGGTTAAAAGTGAAGATTGTTGTAATTATCAAGTTGATAACTTTAGATTATCTCACCGAACACGAAAACGAGTTGACCATTGTAAACACTTGTGGAAGATTTTCTTTAACTTTTGTACATAAAAGTAATGACGTAGGTGAAATAAAGTTTTGAATCTACCAACACAACTTTCTTGGTTAAAATTATTGGCTGTGTCAAAAACAAAACACAAAAAAAATAAATGGGAGGGAAATATGGACGCCAGTCAAGAAATGGTTAAGCTCGATACAGCAACTGAATCTGATGCGATTTAATACCACTTAGTCCACCTGAAAACCCATTTAACGAGTAGGATGATTAAATTATCGATGAACAATTATCGAAAACCTACCTTTTAGACGATGGATATAGCAATGGTAATTAAATTCACCACGAACCGAGAACAAATACTGTTGTCGTGGCTCCGCACCGCTCAACTTCAACTTTTAAATAAAATGTGTTCGCAGAGTAGCCAATCAGAGCGCTCGAAACTAAACCACGTGACGTATTTAAAATAATTGCCTCAGTGACGATTGTGACGTCACAACAACAGATTCTCCAACTAGCCTACCGCTTATTGTAATCAAACATCACTGTATTATTTATCGGTTATTGTTATCACTTTTACACAGTGGAGGAATCCGGGTATTATAATCACGGATGTTATCAATCGGCTATTGTTATCATAATCAAGCGGTCCCAACATATACATTGTTTAATGTTATCAGCCGGTTATTGTTATCATTTAGCACTATAATCCCAAAGTGATCACAATAACCGAATTCCACTGTATATTTGTATGCTAATTGATCACAATAAAAGACGTCCGTTTTATATTCCAGTATTTTGAAATTCTTGGATATTGATCTGAAAAACTTTAGCAAAATCAAGGCATTCTATATAATGCCTACTTCTTTTGGCAAAGTATGAAATAAAACTCTCCATTTAAATTAGTTAAGGTTAATTTACATTTAACAACATTTTCTCTAAAAGAAAATACATTTAAACCGTAAATTGAAACCTGCGTTAAATTCTTTGGATAATGTAACTATTCCAATGCTAATTTCATACAATGCCTTTGACCAGCTTGGCAATCCATAGAACGCTCGGATCCTACACATCGCCAGTAAAACATTTGCAGCAATTTTGTTATACTGTAAATGAAAATAGTATAAACATACGCATTTTAAATATAAAAAAATAAAAATAAACAACTACTGTATATGGTATAGACAATGTGTATAATCCAGTCATTGCATACAATGCCTAACCTGGTTAGGCAATGTATCAAATTAGCATAGTAAAAAAACGATTTAACTAATAACAGGGCCTGTTAAGCATTGGGTTGAAGAATTTATTTTTATTAAGTGATTTTTCTATCCAGCAAACCGTTAGCGAGAGCCAGCACGTTGGAAATACATTTTTCTTATTTGGAAAGCACCATACACAAGACTCTGGGGAAGGATTCTCTAATTCAATCCAGTACATTACAAAAAGAAATAATTTTTTTGCAATTCTTAAAATATTCCTCTTTTTTATTGTAATTATTATTATTTATTATTATTATTTAATAACTATTACGAATAAAGAGATAGAACTGGTAGGAAAACTCTTATTAAGTTTTAGCAAAAAAATTTCAAGAAAACAACAAAAAACGTATTTGTAAAACGGTCATCGACGAACACTCCATACGAGAATTTAAACTTGCCAATTGCACGATTTTTAAATATCACAACGAAAAAACCAGCAAGATAGAAAAAAACAAAACAAAATTTGCAATCTATGAAATTATTTCCTCACATAGCAATAGTAGTAAAAATAACTTCAAGTAGTTCACAACATTCTAGACGACGTCGGCGTTAAACTTTGTTAAATGCAGCAACGTCCACGCTTTGCACCTGAAACGAGTGAAAATAAATTATAATAATAAAAATCGAGTCATTTAGAAAACATGCAAAATGAGCACATTAAAAAACAATTTTTCTTTTAAGAACACCCTTTATATATATATTGTCGTCCTCCCACTCAACTGAAACTAATATAAATAAAAATATTTAAATTTTGTAAATTTGTCATCAGATGTCGCCCTCTCAAAACTAAAACTAATATAAATATAAGTAACTTGAAATTGGTATCCATCACTAGATGTCACCCTCTCGCACGAGTGAAACAATATAAAATGCATATTTTTGAAATTGGTCATCAGATGTCACCCTCTCACAACTGAAACCAATATAAACACGTACGACATTTTTGTCACCAGCTTATCGTCCTGTTACTACTTATAACTGAAACTAATATAAATACGTAGCCTGAAGTTGGTATTTAGTGTCACCAGATGTCGCCCTGTCTTTCTCAACTCGACAAAGCCTATACAAAATAACGTCCAATACAATTAAGACAGCAACTTACCACATCGTCATGCTTCTCTATTTCTTCTTGAAGCCAGTCGACGCTAACCTTGTCGTCCTCGATGACGCAGCTGATTTGCAACTTGTGAATGCCATACGCAAGTGGAACAAGTTTGGCTACAGCAACGACAAACAACAAAAAAAGGGGCATAAACAAACAGAATAAATCTCATTGTGCGCAATCTATTAAGTTGACATAATTGTTCCTCATTCAATTGATTCTCCACACAGTGCTTTCAGGCCACTACTTTCAATTATTATTTCTAATCATTGGAACAAATTATTAATCATTAAAATATACAGGATGGCCTAAAAAAAAAGTGAGTTCACACTTTGTTAAAAAAAAAAAAGCTTAAAACAACAAGTGTGAACCTACAAAGTTAAAAAGTAACTTTTGGGTGACCCTGTATATATATTTAAAAAAAATGTATAAATACATACACGCTCCCCATTTGTGACCGTCGCACGTTACTGCTCGGACTTTTTCCTCCATCTTCTTCATGTCCGTTTCGTCGTCCCACGGCTTGACGTCCAAAATGATGTTGGACTTAGCAATAAGCACTGGCTCTGAACAAAAATAAATATTCGTCAATGTATTAAATTGTAATAAAAATCTCATAAAAATATAACACATTCAAAACATAATACTGTATAATCAAATAAAATCATGACTCACTTTTCGACTTTTTCTCTTCATACATTTTCAGTCTCTCGGCTTTGATTCGTTCTTGTTCAGGATCAGCCTAGCAAACGAAAGTTATCCTAACCATAAATAACTAAATTCGCATAAACGGTAAAAACGAATTTTAAAAAAGCCAAACCTCATCGTCCGATCCAAAAAGATCCACGTCATCGTCAACTTTCTTTTCCTGCTGCTACAAGAAATCACAAAATTTTACCTTAAGTGAAATAACTCTTGAAAAAATGAGTTACGACAAGAACCTAATAAAGTTAAGACGTTTTAAATAATTTACCTGTTTCGGTTTAGGTGGCGTTTGTTTCGGCTGAGCTTGTTTTGCTTCGTTTTGCGATTTAGCAGGAGTGACTTTGTTGCAGTTCTTTTCTAACGCTTCCAGTCGAGTGCTTAGAGAGGCAATGGACGTGATGCAGCTTTTCATTTCTTCGACCACTAAATCGACGAATAAGTAACAATTTAAAAAAAAAATTAATTAAAATTAATAATTAAGAAAATTATATGGGGTGTTCCTAAAAAAAGTTCTAGTCAAATTTTAGTCACAGATGCTATGCATCAAAACAGTGAGGGTCCATACAAACATGGGTTCTGAATTGCGTACTCATTTGCAGCAATTATAGGTCTAAGCATTATAAGTGAGTTCACCGTGTGCTATATCAAAAAGATATCAAACATTTTTTTGACTTTTTCCTTTTATTTCCTACAATCTAAAATTTGACCACTTTCAGAAACACCCTGTATATAAAACATTGTTTCAAGTCATGTTTTATTTATAATAACTACTAATCGCAAACTAACTTTTCTTTAGATGAGCATTTTCTTGTTCCAGTTTGACTAAGCGAGCATTAATGTCGGCATTGATAGGTCCATCTCCGGATGCGTGCGATTGTTGTGTGTCCTGATGAAAAAAAATTTGTGACGCTTTTAGTAGTTGCTAGCAGCGCTACATTTCGTCACTGGCGTAATAACACAACGAACAAACAAAGCACAAAATAAACAATTTGATTAAAATAAAAAACACAAGTCAGTTATTATTATTATTATTATTATTATTATTATTATCATCATCCAAAGGATTATATGCATGCAAGTCAATGTTAATCGGTTCCCAAAAATATTAATCAAAAGGATTAATCTCTCCATCCGTTGCACTACGTCAAGTAGCGATCGTGTATCATTCAATATACAGGGTGTGTCCACCATGAGATGTCAACATTTGGAAAATCCATTAATTTTTTTAGGGTATACAAATGTTATGCTTAGAAACAGAAACTCAATGTTTATGTGGACATTTTGTGGTGTGTCAAAGAGCCACAGTGGCGCTGCAGTCAGTCATCTTCCAAAATGGCGATCAAACACAGGTTGTGTGGTGATAATACAGCAATGAATTTCAACAAAACAAAACAAAAAATAAAAACAAAACAATAATTTACAATGGAAAGAGTTAAGAAGAATGTTAAAGATCGATTATTTGCCGCCACTCTTTGTTGCTGGTTCATGATCGTTTGCATAATAGCCCGTCACGTTATCAAATTCCAAATTCTTTTACCATAATTAAACTAACTTCTCCGCAATTGAGTACTTCCGTATTTAAATCTTAAAAAACATTCCAAATGCTAAAAAAAACAAACAAAACAAAAAATAAAAGCTTACAACATCATCAATGTTTATATCCTTTGCTGATGTACGGTACTCGCAATCCTTAAGACTTTAAAACGTATATATGCACAAAAAAAAAACGTTTCGACTTTACATTTAAAAAAACAAAAAATTGTAAAATATAGATTCGATAGATTGGGATTACTCACGGCAATCAGTGAATTTTTTATTTGTTGACGTGCACGTGCTATTTCATCAACCAGAGCACTTTTTCCCGCCGTGCAGCAACGATTATCCTGCAGACAAAAAAGAAAACAGCCGGCATTCCTCAATCACACCCACAAGCAAAAGTTAGTTTGATTAGCCAAAGATTAATAAACAACAATCACACTGGTATTAACATAATCCGTTCATTCCACAAAAAAAAAAACAACAAAAGGTTGCACCTGTATTTCTAAACCTGCTCCAACATCGCGCTCAACTTGCAAACTACTCGGACGAAATTTAAAACATCACCACCAATTTAGTACTTATAGAAGTTATGTATATTTCGATAGCGTTCATGCATGAACCATTTAGTTGACATCGGAAAAAACATGTCCACTCTAGTATAGTTACCTCTAATTGTTTCATAAAACCAAATGACCAAATTGTCAACACTCATGTAGAAAACAAATACAGGGTGTCCACCATGAGATGTCAACCTTTGGAATTATATTTTCACGTCAAGTCATACGAATGTGATGCTTGGTGGAGCGAAAGCAGAAACTCGATACGTTTGTAGGAATTTTTGTAACGTGTGTCGGAGGAACCGTAGGGTCGTTGCAGTCAGACATTTTTGAAAAGGGCGACACATCTCATGGTGGACACCCTGTGTATGGTTATAGTACACAATTATTAATTGTGTGTGTATGTACGTACTAACAATGATTGAAAATAACCGGCACTAGCCCCAATCTAATGTCAAAACATCACTGTTGCGTTTAACATGTTCTTTGCAACATCATCGGTTGTATCTAACGTGTTCTTGAAAGGCCACTGTTGAATACAGGCAAATGTCCATTTACAGTAAATTTCAAGACAGTGTAGGTTTACTTAAGATGAAAAATTTCACAAAAAGTGAAACAAAAACAAAAAATTAATTCCTACACATAGTTGATATGTGCACGAAGAATTGTGGACTTTGTTGTTTATAGGGGGTGAACAGACCAGTGAATAACATACGACTTTAAATATCAAAGATTTCATACAACTTTAAAGTTATTTAGATAATTATAAACCAAACTCAACGTAAACTTCAAATACGGCATTAGAAAGCTTGAAATATCCACTTCTAAGGAAAAAATAAGCAATTCAAAATATTCATAAAATTAATTAAGGCCCACTTAAAGAAGACCGTTTTAAAAAACTCAGTGAATGATGTTATAATTCAGTAAATATATCCTAGATGAGTCATTTTTAACACTAAGTAGGTAAATAATAATAATAGTTGGCTTATTATTTTACAGTTTAAAACTACTGGTCAGTTCCCCAATGTTAGTGAATCTAGTATTGTTCATAATTCATAAGCCTGTAACAGTTAACCTGTACTATAAAAACTTGTTCCCAAGTTCAACTGAAACACTGGTTTTAACGTAGGCAAAATATTTAAATATAAATAAACAAACACCAAACAACAACTCAATGAGTCATTGTTTGCACAACGTCTACTAAAAATTAAAAATACACACCAGCGTTAGGTCAGTCAAGAATGACGCTCTTGGTATAAATAAAAATTTCAAAAAATTGACAATAAAATAATAAAACCAAGCTAGAAAAAAAATTTTTTTTTGACCTATCAATACAAACGAAGGCCCTGACGTAATGAGGTGTTAAGAAACATTGTTACAATTTCGAAGAAAAGGCATTTCAATCTGAACCTGTCTATCGGCTACTTCATACTTTTTGCACTAATATCTTTGCACAAATCGTTGTTTTGCTCAAAATAGTGCATCACAAAGATAGAATTGCACTTACACATTCGAAAATGATTCCAGGTCATTTTTGATAAAATGTTACTTAACACCCTTTTACACCAGGTCCTTCGAATAGGATGGAAGAAAAAAAATGACATTAAACATAAATTACCTGGTAATACACACAACTACATTTTACTATGTTATATGTGGGTAATAAAATAGTAAAACAAAAATCAATAGAATAAAACAAAACAAAAACAAACTATTGTTGGTTGGTGTGAATATACTACCAAATCATTCCAAAAGTGACATGGCAATCGACAAACAGTTAAAACGAAAAATAAAAATCAAAAAATAGCACCTCTAAGATTAGGTAACTAAACTTATAATATTATTAAATATATAAAAATAAAAAAAAATAAAATACAAAAAATTCTCCAGTGCACGAAAAGTCAAGCACTACGTACGGCACATTTTTCATGCAATTCTAGTTCCATTCCTTGTGGCATGCGTTAACATCAACATTCCGTCGTCAAACAAATTAGATTCAATTTTGTAAAACGATACTACCTTTGCATTCTCTTTCTTCTCCTTCTTGCCACCTGATTTTTTCGATGTTGTTTGAGACTGTTGTTGCTGCTGCTGCTGTTGTTGTTGCTGTTGTTGTTGGGGTTGCGGAGGAGCTTTCTCCGTTTTGGTTTCGGGCTTCTTTTCGCTGCTTTCGTTTTCCTTTTCTTGCGGCGAAGCGGGGGTTTGAGCTGCTTCGGTCTTCGTTGCAGTCAGCTGTTGGTTCTTCTTGTTTTTGTTCTTTTTGGACTTTTTGCTTGGTTTCTTCACTTCGGCGGCGGCGGCGGCCTCTTTGTCGGGCACAACGGCCGGAGCAGCAGCAGCAGGTGCTTTCTCGGCAACATTGTTTTCAGGAGCGTTACTAACACTTTCTCCTCCTTCTTGAGGCATTTTTCTCTCCAATATTTCTTCTTCTACTTCTTCTTCTGTTTCTTGGTTCAGAGCAGCGGTAGCTGTGACAATATTTTCACTACAAGATTCGATCCATTGCAGCTTGTAGAAAAGGGTTGTAAACAAATTACCCACATCACACACAAAATGATGATTGACCAAACTGATTTATCGCGTTAAGTCGACATAAAAAAATAATAAAACCATTGTGGATGTTTGTTTGTTTGCTTTTTTTGTTTAAATTTTACAAAAGCATAAAAAAAAAAAAAATAATAATATGACGTATTCTGATTATACAGACGGTTCCCGACGTGTTTCACAACATTTTACGGAAGTCAGTTTTCAAGTATGTTGGATTTCTCATATTAAATAAGATAATGCTTACAAATCTATTTTAAACAAAATTATTTTTTTTGTAATTAAAAAATGACATTAATGACGGATTTATGTGGTTCAACCCCCCCTCCCTCCCAAAAACATGTTTAGCTCATTGATGCGTTTAATGCTATTTGCACGTTTTCATGAAAAAAAGAAGGCAAAAATGAGTAAATTGTGCATTTTTTGGGTTTAAACACTCATTTAGAGCTCAATTTGCCAAAAAAATAAATTAATAAATAAATAAATAAAAACCAACGCAATTTTTAGACAAATTTAATGACAAAAAAAAAATAGTCATTAAATTTTATATGAATTACTCCCAAAAAAAAAGTCGGTTCTAAATCCGCCACTGAATGACATTACAGTATACTTTGACAAAGTACTGTAATTGCCTTAAATCTAATATTTTTTAATGTAATAGGATATTATTTTAGTCAAAATGAATAATACAATATATTATCTAAACACTAATTATTTTTACATATGTCATGAACCGCATGTATCACCTCATCTACACAATGAAACTTTAAAACTAACTTGTAAATGAAGCATTTAAAAGTCACACTGTATATCCCTGTGTTTAGGAATTGAACATGAGATTCTATTACTGAAATAATATAAACCCTTAGTCTAATAACGTTGCCATTCGCAGAACTTCCATAGTGATAAAAAATTTTACAGATAACTTATCAATATAATAAAAATAAAATACATTATCCCATTTGCAAAATACTATTTCAACTATACCACAAAATATAATGACTAATATTAAAAACAAGCAATTTGAAAAGTGGCATCAAAATTTTTACCTGTTGCGATTGGACGAAATGTTCTTCGGCTTCGGAGTATTTGGACGAGTCAAACCAAACGGATTCGTGGACTAGAGCAGCAGCAGTCATATTCTAAAAACAAAAAGTCCAACATTATTGAAACGTGTTTTCCCAGACAAAATATGCAAAACTAAGAAATACAACTATTACAATTTCATATTGTATAGACATCTGGATAATTAGATATGTGGTTTTTTAGCTTTTAGATTAATCGTCATTTTTGTCTATTTCTGAATTGATTAGTGGAGAAATCTCAGTTTTACGAATGCTCGTTCAGTGATGATGATGATGAATGATTTAGAGCGTGATTGAGGTATTTTTACAAGTCAATTGGCAGTTCCACGAAATAGGACAAATACGTCATTTAAAACGAAACTCAAGTTGCATCAATACCGAGCTTTGTACTCTAGTTTCATTCACCACACGGGCTAAATATATACAGATTTATTTACGTAACTGACTCATCTCTTATCTCCATTTAGGGGGTTCATCAAATACTATTATATAGTGAACCAAATATCTCATCACCGATAACAAAATTTTATCAAACCAGTATAGTATCCACGTTACTATATAAACATAACGTGAAAAAAAATTAATTGTATTTTTCTTTATAAAAATCACTTTCACGTGTCTTTTAGGCTTAACTGAGCGCACACTGTGAGCAAGGGGGTCGGATGATGATGATGATGATGAACCAAAAATGAGTCCCTTTGTTCGTTTAGTTTTCGACAGTGAAACTTACTTAAAACTATGGAAATATGGTATTCAGTCTTCTATGGAATATCTTGTAATGACAATTTGGCACAATAGTTGCTGATGACGACAAAACGAACCGAATTTTGTTACCACCTAAATCTTCTTACACGTTCACCAACTTGAAACGACGGCTAAAAAGAAAGCAAACTGCCAAGATTTGACACAAGGTGACGCCACCTATCATCGAACCTCAATCCTAACGACGAAATGATACACTAATGCAAAAAATACCATAAAGATTTGGATTCGATCGTTGCGCACGTTTCTTGACACAACAAGAAGATTGACTTGTTTTGTTTATTTTAAACTTAAGTAATCGTTTATTGACATTTATCAATACGTTTATATGTATATAACTAATCCAATGGAGAAAGAAAGCAAACCTAAAATATCGAAGGAATTAGCACTTCCCTTATCGAAAATCAAAATGATAATGAAAAGTTCCCCTGACGTTGTCAACATTAATAGGGAATCAGCTTGTTTAATCACCAAAGCTACTGTAAGTATATAATACAAGATTATACACGATTCAAGTCGCATACTTTTTATTTATATAATAAAAATATTAAACCGTGAGTTAAAGAGGAAAATAACAGTGATATCCTATATATATATAAGAAAATATTTATACACCCTGTAAGTAGTTGAACCTGTAAAAAAGGTGAAAACAAAATGGCTTTAATAAAAAATTACAGTAATGTATCTTGTAATAATAATATACGCAGGAGCTGTTTGTTCAACACCTTGCACTGTTAGCGCTACGCAACAGCAACGACGCCTACATGGTCGAATACAACGATTTAGCCGAAGTGATCAACGGACGGACTACCATGGAATTTTTGCAAGGTATCGTTGTCTAGTCAAATTTTAACCACAGATGTGGTTGAAATTCGACTACAACTTTCAGCAACACCCCGTAGTGCTCGAAAAAATAAATTTCAAAATCCGATGTTTGACCATTTTCAGACATCATACCGAGGAAGATGAAAGCCAAAGACTACTTCGAAATGATGGACGAGAAAGAGTCCAACGAAGAAGAAATCGATTTTCTTACGACAGTGCATCAGGAAGAACCAAACCAATCGTCAAAAGAATAAACATAAACTTACACTTTGAAAAGGAATTTCTTGTTGCACTGCACTACATGTTGGCGAGCTGTGGACGATAAAAAAGCCAAACATTTTGGTTAAAACATAATAATAAGATTTACCACCACAAAAAACACAAAAATTTGGTATAAAAGCGTTTACCAGATCATCGACTTCGTCATCGACATCATCGTTCATTTTTGCATCTTCCACGACGGTGGGTTTGTCGTCGGCCATGAAGAGGTTGTTCTGTTCGACCGAAACCTTGCTCGACGAACTGTCTTGCGACGTGATCAGACTAACGTTCTCTATTATAATAACGATCCATTTTTGTGATGCAATTGCATATGAATCGTTCTGCCCACAGAATGCATTCCTGTTTGTAACGTAGTGTCAATTTGCTGTAAAAAAAAAGGTATCGTACCTTCGACCATCATCTTCCAAAATGATTTGTATCGACTCTTCACATCCTTTTTAAGGTCCTTCGCATATGTGTTGTACAACTCGATAGCTGTCTGCGAAAGAATAAAATAATCTTTTATTATTATGAACCGAGTGAAGAAATTTTAAGATAGCCTTTATTTGCACAGGTTGTTCCTAAAATATCTAATAGTCCAAATAGTTAATAGTGAGCAAAACTTTAGGCGTATCCAGAATTCGGTTTTGAGGGTGCTCGGAATTATTTTACATGTATGAAACTAGAAATTAAGATATCACTTAAAAACCACTCATTTATGATAACACAGGTTATGTAAAAGTAAAACTACAGGGGGAGGACTAGTTTAATCCTTACCTCAAACTTGATGGATTCGGATCGTAACGTTTTCAAACAATCCAATGCTTTGCGGAACAGATCGGAACCAAACGACGCTTGAAGGGTACTCGTTACGATGCTTTGCATTTGTCGGCACGCTGCAATTTCATGTAAACCATCGAAACAAAACATCATCATCAGCGCCATTACATAATTTCTCAAGCTCGTGAATACTTTTGGCTGTATTCCGACACTTACCATCTTTTACATCGCAACTTGGATCCTTCAGAAGCTGAAGAAAATCATCTACGGGGGTGTCGGTACCGATGGTAACTTTCTTAGGTTTGGCCAAACCAAATAATTCACTCTGCAAATCCGGTTTGGCTTTCTTCGATTCATTATCAACTTCACTTTGATCTCTGAAATTGAAAAAAAACGGCATTTTACAGGGTGTTCATGAAAGGTCTAGTCAAATTTCAATCACAGATGCTATGCAACAAAACAAAAAGTACATATAAAACATAGGTCTAAAAATGCATACCTATAGTGATTATAAGATAATATGCATTTATGTAACTTCACCCTTGTGAAGAACAATTTCACAAAAAAACATTTCTCATATTTATTGGTGATTATTTCAATCATCTGTGATTAAATCTGACTGGACATTTTAGGAACACCCTGTATATTGTGCAAATATTGTTAATTGAATGATAAAAAATTTACTCTGCCGCATCTCCTTTCCTCTTTCGTATCTTCTTTTCAACAGGTTTCAATGGGAACAATTCCTTAACTTTTTCTAAAACAGCTTGGCCCTAAGGAAAAGATTGCCATTAATAATAATAATGGTCCAGATCTGTGAGTATATCATGTATGTTTGCAAAAAATAGTTACAAAAAATAACGTTTCCAACTTTTCAATTGATGTAAATTAACATCAAACTGAAGATACATAACAAAACAGCATGCTAACCTTTTTAGGTGGAGTTAGATAATCAAGGACATGGGGTTCGACGTCGGGTAGCGGTTCTTCGGGTTTCAACTTCCGAAATGATAAATTCTGGAAAATTGTTCGATACAATTTATTGTTCAAAATAAAAATAACTAAAAATACGGAGCGACAGACGTACTTGGAATAAACGCTGCAGATACGGATTCAAAGTCGTTTTGGGCTTCAACAACTCCTGCTTGCCGTCGTCGTCGTACGAGACGAGCATTTTGGAATCGATGAGTTCATCTATCGCTTTTAATTGGCTCTCTGGAAATTTACATTTAACAAGAATAAATTAATTACTTTTTTTCTATTAATCAATGTGTTATTATTATTAATAATAATTAAATAAAAAGAATTTTGACTCGCCATTTGGAATGTATTTTGGTTTCGCTGAAAGAGGAGGAAATATGTACATTGCTAGGTCTTCCATGAACGGTAACAATCCAAAAATTAGGCCCTGTTAAAATAATAGTTAATAACGTTAATTGATTTTTCTAATCAACCACTATGAACTTGCGTTCATCATGAACAGTTACCTCGTATTTAGTTTTGACATAAGGTGAAAGGAACCCGAGCTGCGGTCTTGATCTTGCGGAATAAGCGTATCGAACAATAGCTACTGTCGATGTTTCGACGAGACCATGAATGAAAGCTGATAACGCTACATGCTAAAAACAAAGATTAGTTTCTGAACAAATGTACAACATATACAATAATAAAATGTTTGTACGAAACATGAAATACAGTGGAATCTGGTTACTGTGATCACTTTGAAACCAGTGCTTTTTGATAACAATAGCCGGTAACATTATCCATGATTACAATATTAACCAGATTCCACTGTAATAAGAAAATAATAATTCATCAATAACTTACGCTGTCTTCTTTTGGATTTGCAATCATTATTCGAATCGATTCTCCATTGAAATGATGCCTCAGCAAATTGGATTTATCCGTAAACCCAAGCACGGACAGACATTTCTCCGACTTGTAATTCATAAATTCCTGATCTTCCTTAGTAAATGGTACTAAAGTTCTGCCGTATCTATAAGCTATAATAAATTATCTATATTATTATTATTACACTGTATTATATTATTATACAGAATGTTCCTGAAAGGTCTAACAACAGCGTCAAAAAAAAGCAAAAAAACCCATATAAACATGGGTCCAAAATGTTTCCTTTTTGCATAGACCTATTGTCTTATAAACATTGTAAGTATGCAAAAAATATTTCTAGACCCATGTTTATGACTTTCTGCTTTGTTTTTGATGTATGGTTAAAATTTGACTATACTTTTACTTTTGACTATACGTTTAGGAACACCCTGTATATGTTATATTTTTTAAGTTATTATATAAAAAAAAATAACTCGTTTGTACCAGGTATGGTGTCATCTTTGGAAACCTCGGTTTGCGCTTCATCATTTACATGATACGACGTTTCCGTTTGAATGGAACGATTCTGATCGCTATAAATAGTTTTCCATGTTTTTGCTTTTAACGACGAAGTCTGAAAAAATAAACAAAATATAGCTACACAATTAACGACACATAGTTCAATGGAACATTCAATTACAGAATCGTTACCTTCAGATACACCGACACAGGGATCCGAAGATCGGGACCAACTTCCAAGTCGACATTCCACGGCATGGAACGCACGGACTTCTTACGGAAAAACAGCAACGCTGGCATCGCTTCACTGCAATACACAAATTCAACGATCGTTTAAGTCGAATTCAATACTTTACATGTAGATAATTACATTGAGCAACATTGCCAAAAACTAACTCGAAAGTATAGCTTTCACCGTCCGAAGCTTTCAATATTTCTTTGACCGCAGCTCTTCGCTTAGGCATATCACGAACTTTGCTGCTGTCGCCATCCGCATCATCATCATCATCACAATCATCATCAAGTGACATTCCGCTAAAAAGTTATCAAAAGTCAAAATGCATCAAACATAATGAAATGCATCAAACATATAATCGTGTCACATGAAATGTAAGAAAAAACTTTTACATGACATGAACTTCAATTTCGGAATTTTTGATGCCATTAACGATCGTCTCTTTGTCTTCATCGTTGAAGCCACCTTCCAAGTTCGATAGCAAAATAATTTTTCGAGACAAATACTTTTTCCCTCTGCAAAATGTACAAAAGTAAGTAAAACACAAAATATATATATATAAATATATAAGGGTGACCAAAAAATTATCTTTAAAACTGCAGAAACTGTGGAAAAAGCACCATTTCAACAAATTATTTTTTTGGTGATCTTTTTTCCTCGAGTTTCTGCAGGTGTCTAATAATGTGTAGACACCCTATACAACTCCAGCAGTCAAAACTCATACCTAGAATCTTCGACCAGCAGATTTAACGCTACAATCAATCCATCCAAGAAATCGCCGGCAGTAGAACTCGGCTTAATGTTTTGCACGGTGTTCAGAAGATCCCATTGAATCAACTGAAGCGGACACACTTCCGTTACGTTTTCGTACTGGTGTCCCTAATACACATATAAATAACATCACCACCACAAAAAAAAATAAATGCTAACTGAAACCATTGAAAAATATTTTTGTGATTATATACCGATGCCAGTCTGTTGTCGGTGTTTTCAGTTCCAATGAGAACCAGCGACACTTCGTCTTTGGATTCGGCGAAGATCTGAAATCATTTTAAAAAGTTGCGACGTGCAAAAATACACAAAAAAATAATATATACAATACGGTATACTAACCTTTCTCTGGAACATTTTATCGATGCAGTTACGGGAGTGTTCGAAAAACGTGCCTCTCTCATCGTGAAGTTCGTCCGTGTTGAATCCAACGTCCAATACGAAGACGTTCAGCTCTGGCAAAGCCTGATTTAAAATGACAATAATTTATTTAATTAAATATTGATATTATTAAGCATTTCCTTCCAAAATTACAACAATACCTTTCATTCATAAATAAAATAAAATATAATATAATAGAATGAAAAAGGGATTTGAAATATTGTTTAACGCATAAACTGAAGAGATGTGTGTCTTAAGTCTATGATTGTATTATTGTCGATTATTTGATTTTACTTTTATTGCAAGCAAATAAATGTGTCAAAGATTTTGAAGACTGCAACCACAACACAACTTACAATGAATTCGGTAATTCGAAATAAATCATATAACAATGAATGAAAGTTCTGTTGACAAGATTAAATAAACTTACTCTCGCCATGTCTTCAAGTTATCAAATAAGAACCCTATTTTATCAAAAAATTTACTTTTATACGTCAGAATACCACAAAGTGAGTTTGATCTTGATGCACACGCTTGGACATGAACTGTTGTGAGTTCACTTTGAACACTTTTTTAGCGCTTACGTCGCAAAATCCGTCCAAAAACAATCGATAAAGTGTGTAAGGTCTATTTAAGTTACCGGAGTTATCGACTGTGTTTGAACGGTTTTCGCGCTAAAAGCTTTCAACACAATAGTAGTGAATTGAGACAGCGTCATATGACGTCATCAGTTACGACAATAATCAAGTTTCATTTTCGATTAGATTTGAAGAGCGGCAAATTCAAATGGGTTGTTTTTGTTTTTCCAATATAAAAATCCCGGAATATTTGTGACCCGTTTAAGAAGATTAATAAAAAAGCAAAGAATGGCATTACAAAAAAACAAATTTCATATAAAGCTCTATATTTAACGAAAAGTTGATTATAATTCAAATTATGCTATATTGTGTGTACAATGTATCCAGACATTGTACCAGCCAAGTACGAAATAAAACTGTATACTATTATTTAGGTTAATTAACCGAAGTAAAAGGGTGTTAAGTAACGTTTTTGTCAAAAAAATGATCTAGAAGCACTTTCGAATGTGTTTGCATAATTTTGAGCAAAACAACAATATGTGCAAAGATATTAGTTCAATTAGTGCGAAGTAGTCCATAAAACAGCAATGCAAGTTCAGATCTTTAAACGCATTTTCCTCAAAATTGCAAAAAAAAAAGTCACCAACACCCTTTTACACCAGGCCCTTCAATTGACAAATTGAAATAATCCATTCTATCGGTTTATGAAATTTATTGCCATAAACTAGAGTTCAAAATTTTTTGTCTGTTTTACAGTAAAGCACAACATAGTCTGTTTTAAAACAAAAAATGCACACAATAGTAGTGCAAATCTCTTGTAACATACCTCAGAAAAAAACCTTTGCTGTGCACAGCAATAATTTCACTCACTAATCTGTCTGAAGGTATTAGGTCCATTACACATAAAGAGCAGAATCACAGGCAATCACCTAAATGATTCGAGTTGATTACACAGATTATCATACAAAGAAATGCATATAAACATAGCAGTAGTAATAATATTAAAAAAACAAAAGTAGATTAAAACACATGTACAGCGAGTTGTCAACGGTACTTTTTAGGAATCGTTCATTCATCGTTTCACCTGTCGCCTCATTTAATCACGTTCACCACCACAACCCAACAAAGTGGTAGCAGAGCGTGGTTGCTGTTTTTTTGGACTGTTCCATTGAGTGATTGATTTCACAAGTCAAAAGCTGGTGCTGATCAATTCACCAGCACTTCACCACTGGTTTTAGCTCAATTATTTTCAACAATTAATTAAAATTGATGTGATTGTGTAGCTATTTACAATAAAAGTTACATTTATACACGATTATTATTAACTGTTGAAAACCAATTTTTTTTTCTGAAGCATGTCAGAAGGAGATTTCACTGAAATAAAAAATTGAACACAAAAACAAACACCTTCAAATTAATAAACAAACCGATGAACGACTGTTTTCTTTTTCTACACACTATCGGTAAAAAGCTTTGTACACATTCATGACAAAAAATAAAGGCAATTATATATATATATATAAAAAAAACATCTTACTAGATGGAAAAAATTCTACACGATTTCGCTCTCATTTTATTGATACGGAGGATACTGTCCCTGCTGTTCGTAACCGTACTGCCGCGGCGACTGAACATGACCAGGCTGTCCGGGTGGGGGCATCGAACTGGATAGCGGACTCGTTACTGGTGGCATCGGAGAATTCATGTTTGGTGGTTGCCCGGAGACCTGCGTCTGGGGACGGTAATGGGCATAATTGGGCTGCTGGTTGCTGGATGCGGGATTATACGTCGAGGGGTAGTGTTGAGAAGGAGCGGATGACGGGACGGGGCCGGACGAGGGGGGAATGGGGGGCGAGACAGTCGTCGAAGGAGCGCTCGAAGGCGACGACGGCGGGTAGTTGGACGGGGCGGAGGACGAGTTGAAGTTTTGCTGAGGGGATGCCGCCGGGGCGTAACCGGGTGCGGGCGACGACTGTGAGTTGTAGTTTTGCGGTGGTTGGGAATTCGACGAGGGGTAAGGGCCGGACTGCGACGAATTGGGCGGTCCATAACCCCCCTGGGGCTGGGAGGAAGGGGGCGGGTAGTTGGGCGAGGGTGAGTTGTTCATCCCGTACTCTGGGTTCTGGGCCGACGGCGGACCGTACGACTGGCTGGTGGCCGGCGGGGGAGCGTACGGAGGCTGCTGGTTCGAAGCGCCGTAGCCTGTAGTTTGAGACGGCCCGTAGTTGGGTTGGTTGGCTGCGTAACCTGGTTGCGAAGACGAACCGTAGCCAGGTTGGGAAGCCGCTGGGGGACCGTATACAGACTGGTTGGGTTGACTGTACGACGGTTGCGTCGTCGGTGGAGGACCGTAGTTACTCTGGCTGGAGGTGGTACCGTACGAGGGTTGTGAGGGTTGCTGGTTGTTCGACGAGACGTAAGGTTGCGATTGTGAGGAGGGTGGAAATCCTTGCGGTTGACACGTCGGAGGAACGTAGGTTTGGGGTGCCTTGATAAAAAATTATTAATTTAAGGGTTTTGAAAAACAATCGCATGGTTGTGATTCTCTATATCCTTCAAAATAAACCAAGTCAATCTGTGTATTAAATTACCGGATGAGTTGGCGGCGTCACCGGATGAGAGGGGTTAGTGTAAGGTGTAGGTGTATTGCCTGAGCCATACTGTGAAGGTGGCTGCGGAGGACCACCTTGTTGGTTGTAAGCTTGCGGACGATATGGAGAATCTGAAAGAAACCAAATTTAGCAAGTTACAGAAGAACTGAGTGAATAACACATTTACCTAAATATGGATTTAATTTTTTTCGTGGAGAAAATGTTGTAAATTAACGTCTACTAGCCTTAACTATAACCTAAATAAGTACATACCCAATTTTATTTCATACTTTGCCAAAAGAGGCTACACATTTTATAGAATGCCTAAATTTTATCAATTCCCGATAACATATGAAACTATGGGCTACCATTCATACACAAATAAAACTAAATGAAAAATTGTTCAAATGCTAGAAAACACAATACATCATGTGCATGAATTTGCATTAAATTATTGTGTACAAGTTTCAATGATGTAATTTACCATAATATACATGTGAATGAGTGTAATAATGTGTAAATGAATGTGACCAACATATTCTTACTAATAATGCAAAACAAACTGCCTCAATGAAGTTTCAATACACAAAAGTAGTGTTTACATCGACAAAACAAGTGAACATAATGCAAAAAAGAATAGAAAGACGAGAAAAGATTATATTCAGCGTAATATATAAAATAGCGAAATAAGATGACACTGTATACAAGAAATCTTCACACAAAAAAGGTTTGTGAGTCGACAAATTCGACCATTCTAACAAAGTGATTGCAAGGTTTTAAAACACAATTTAGAATCCTGAAATTTGATAATGAATTAACACTTTTGACGAAATTTTTAAAATAAAAACTTTATAATTACTCTGTTGAGGCATCATGGGTTGTTGATTGGGTGGATATGATCCTTGCAGGGGCGGTGGTACAGTGTTGCCTGAACTATTTCCATATTGCGAATTGGGCAATGGCTGACTCGTCGGAGTCAACTGAGTTGCTATTTGAGAAGGAACGCACCAAGGAAGAAATGAAACACAAAATGGTGGGCAAGATTCCCCTCCGAGTACGCAAACTTATTTTCTTTTACAACACGAGGGGGGTGAAGAAAAAAATTCAGAACACGTCAAAAAAATGTAGCGGATATTTACGTTGAACTGGTTGTTGCGGATTTGAAGGTCTGATATAGCCAGTCATGTGTTGTTGTGGTTGGGACTGATTATACGAACCCATTGGATGAGATGTTTGAGGCTGCATACCGTGTTGCATGTTCGCTACAAGTGAACGGACAAGAAGATAGGAAACACGATCTTAACGCACAATGAATTTCCACGACCAGTAACAATCGGAAACCCATTACTGGGATGTAACAAATAAATTGAATGATGTGGAGAAAATATCAAACAACAAAATAATAATAATAATAGGTTCCTCCAACCCGAAAATGAAAGTCAACTAGTTCACAGCAAACGATAGAAAAGTTGGAAAGAAAAAGAGTTCAACTAAACGGTTAACACAATAGCATCGAAAGAAAGCACAAACACCAATTCAAGAGAAAACAAAAACAACATCGAAGAATGAAACTGAACACCGATTAATACATTTTAAAATTTACAATTACTGATTAGGTGAATGTGAAGCGTGTTGCCATTTCTGAAACGTTTTTAAACACCTTCAACCACATGCTAATTAGTTTGTCAAGCGTTCATGACGTATAAAAAAAGTGTTATAAACAGTGTTTTTTTTTTTAACTTTAAATTGTTAGTAATACCAATTATAAATTAACTAATTATTATTATTATGGGGGATGAAAGATATATACAAATATTAATTATAAATGAAAATATTAAAAAATTATAAATAAAAATATTAAAAAATTATAAATGAAAATATTTACACGAAATATTGCTTACTCTATACATTCTGCACTATAATAATCAACAATATACGCAATTATACAAGGTGTCCCAAAAGTCTCCAAACTCTTCATCAGACCATTTAAGAATAATTTTGACCAAATAACATATAATCTTCATACGTGAGATTTACACTTTTTTTGTGGAAAAACATTTAACTATAGATTATAGTAATGTAACTATGGACATTATAAGGGAATGCTTAAAAAAATATTACTTACGTATGGGTACTTTTGAGACACTCTGTATAACTTGATTGTGAAGCGCTTTAAAAATTTTTTTATATCTTGTAAAACTTAAAATTTTTCTTATCAACTTACATGGCATTTGCGACGGTGGTACGCCTTGCATTGGGGGGACCATTTCCGGACCACTCGAAGGTGGCTGGCTTGAAGGGGGCATATGTGGTCCGCTCCCCGACATTGAAGGTGGTGGCTGAAATGCATTCTAATCTTAATTTATATGTGTTCGCAATAGAATTACACTAATAATATTGTTTCCTTTTCCCAGGATGCATTTTTATTACAACCTACTACAAGCATGTGAAAATGAATTAAAATATACTTACAGGTAATAGGGACTGAATATTTTGTGTCGAATCGGCAACGGATGCCAAATAGACGAGATTGCGATGTAGCGCCTGCTGATATCTACGGAACCCAAAAAAAACAACGAATTTATTATAACACAGCTGTATATCTAACAATATAACGTCGTTATGAGTTCAATTAAAAAAAAAAATATCACAAAATATCGTATACATTAATTTTTATAATTAATTAATAATAAACTAAGTGCTAGAATAAAAAATAAAATAAAAAGCAATTCTAATTAATCACAACCAAAAAAAAAAGTCTACGATTCAAAATCTTGTGATTTGTGAATTACGACATAAAAATATATGATCACCCCGTGTAGATTTTTTTTAATTTACAAATTTGTATTTATAATTAAAATTGGTGATTATGCACAATCAGCGACGAATGTGCAAAATCACCTCACGGTTTCAATCAAAACGTTCCACACAGCTGTACGAAGCAATTTGGTGTAAATGTTAGGATAAAAACTATGAAAAATCGAGAATTCAAGCATAATCACAAGCAATTTACAAAATCACTAGCAAATGTAAGAAATTTTTAGCAATGTGTAAAAGCAAATATACAACAAAAAATATGTGAAAGCAAATATACAACAAAAATGTGTGTAAAAGTAAATCCACGAGAGTTATCAAGTTAAATATCAGTTTGTACAAACGACAATTAAAATCAAATGGTGGCACAGAATCTATGCCCATAGAGACCAGGTTAAGTTACAGCCGTTTGAAAGAAGAATACGTAATAGGTATAAATACCGAATTAAGATATACTAATTACAATTTCATGTTAAACTAACATAACTCGATCTCTATACCCATACACATTTGGTGCAAATGTACAATGCATGTTCACCTTAAAATCATCAGTATTATGATAAACATGCAGTTTAGGTCTTCAAAATGGCAACACTGAAGCTATGCATACAGATACCGAATCAGGTTAGTTTAAAACAAAGACGTGTAACGGGTGTAGAGTGTGGATTAGATTACATTACAAATGTATTTTATACGATTTTGTTCGTTTTAATCCAATCTAACCCAGTCCTTAAACCCATACACTGAACTTTCGCTTTCATTGCCACCCAGAATGCGCGTTTAACCAGTATATTTATAAAATTACAGTGGAATCCAGTTATTACGATCACTTTGAAACAGTGTTTTTTTGACAACAATAACTGTTTGAAAACATTACTATGATAACAACAGCCGATCGATATCATTATCAGTGATTATAATAACCGGACTCCACTGTACCAGTAATTTTAAAATCGTTACATTTCTTTCTTATATACTTACCAAATATTTGACTAAAATTTGACACCCATAATAATAATAATAATATAAGACACAAAACATTTTTTTTATAAATAAAAAATATAAATCATAAGAAAATAGTATACTTCCAAATACTCAAATTTCATATCATATAAAATTATATCTTTTTTTATTATAATTATGAATATATACATAAATAAAAATGCTTACTGAACACATTCTGCTGCTTTTCCTTTGTTCTGATAGTCAACTATGACTTGAATGAGTTGGCTGTTTTCATCTAGCAACTGAAACGTAAAACAAAACACATTTTACACTACTTTTTTTTACACTAACTCTCTTTAAATCGACGTTTGTACAATTTTGAAATAAAATATTCAAAAATTTTAACATAACGATAAAATTAAATTCCATTTTTGTTTTTTTGTCACAATGAATACAAAAAAAAACACAACATAAAACTCGCTCAACGCTTTGCACATCACGAGAAACATTCATTTTCAATAGGCAAACCTTTTGTATTTGAGCAGGACTTGGCGGTGCTCGTCCTTTCTGGTGCTGTTGTACAAACGCTAATGACATTTTTCGCTAATTTTTCTTGTCCTAAATGGTGACAAGTCGAATCGAAAATGTACGAAACGTGTGCTGTATGATACTTGATCGATTTATGGTTTTAAATAGAAAAAATATTGACGCCGCCGCGACAAACAAGAAAACTGCAAGCTTTTCAGCACGTCCTTGTGTGCTGAATCACATGACTCGCAACCCTAACCGTCATTGGTTACTTTTTGTAATGATGTCATCAAGTTGTTTTTTGACATTTTTTTTTTGTCATTTAAAGCTGCACTGTCTAAAATGTCTTATAAAATATAAAATCTTATATATTGATTAACTATTTAATTATCTATTTAAAGTTTTACATATTATAACAATTCACATATACTGCTCCCTGGGTACAGCATAGGGTCTCAGGGGGGTAGGTTTTAAACCCCAAGTATACCCTGTTGTACTTACTTACTCAATGCAAATATTAAAATAAATAAAATTATATTAAATACAATAATAAAAATAATTAAAAACCACCATAATAAAAAAATATATATAAATTCTTGGTTAATTTATTAAATTTAAATCTTAAAGATGATTAATCATATCGGATTTTAAGTTTCACGTGTGTAACATTTTAAGCTTCGGTAATGAATTAGATACTGCATTATCTACTCTATAAAAGACCAACATGCTCTTTGTTCTCCTCCTCCACGCCATCTATGAAAGCACCATCGTGTGTGAAAATGTTGAGACTTACACTGAAAACAATACTCTGTAACGAATATTGCGAAGCAACACAAGATAACAATAAATAACGAATATTGCGAAGCAACACGAGTTAAAACAATGAATTGCAAAATAAAAACAACAAAAAATATCATTTTTAACATGTTATTCACTCATATGTTGTATAAAAGTTGATTACTGTAACGAATATGTCAAAGCAATATGAGTTAACAACAATAAATAGCGAATATTGCAAAGCAACATGAGTTAAAACAATGAATTGCAAAATGAAACCAAAAAAAACAAAACATTTTTAACATGTTATTCACTCATATGCTGTATAAAAGTCGATTATTGTAACGAATATTGCAAAGCAATACAAGTTATTAACAATGAATAACAAATATTGCAAACCAACATGAGTTAAAACAATGAATTGCATAATGAAGACCACAAAAAAAAACACCTGTCGTTTTTGACATGTTATTCACTAGTAGACTGTATAAAAGCCAATTACTGTAGCCGTACAGAGGCGTTATATGTGGCAACACTACTCAAGCCATTTCTTATATAAATATAAAATATTTGATATATAAAAATATCCATTGTATAAAAATATTTAATATATAAAATGTTAAGAAAACAAAATTTTGCATAACATACTCTTAAATGTGAAATTCACATTGCAATGCTAAAAAAATAAAAGTCGAAAGGTTAACCCTGCAATCTATTGGAATATAATACAGGGTGTCGCAAAAAAAAAAGTATCCACAAGTTTAATGATTGCAAAGGTACCAGCTATCAAAGTGTGGATACATTTTTTTTGCGACACCCTATATTCACGGTGTACACAAAAAATATGTATATCACATTCAGGATATACAGTATTTGACAAAAGTTGCGTTAATTTGATGATCAATGCTCTTCAAGTTGATGACACCGGGAAACTAAAAACACTGAAAATAATTTAAGGAATTATTACAAATTTCACGTTTTTGTATTTGAAATTTCAATTTATTTCCTGTACACATATTATTCTATCGATATATATATATATAAATATGAAAAACTTTCATTGTACCTTATAGAAAATAACTTTCTATACAACTTAATGCATTTTGGATTGAAACACTGGCGAAAACAATTTGCTGTTTATAAAAATTAATAATAAATTAAATTTATAATCATACTTAATGATAAATTGAATTTTTTGACAAAAAAACAAAAACAAAAAACAAACGTTCTTTTTTTTTTATGAAAAAACAAAATAAATAAATAAATAAAATAAACAGCAATATAACTCAAAGCCAATGAGCGAACACCGTTCATTTTCCACATAAGTGTATCAGCGTCGTTTCAGAACAACGGTAAAATGCTAAAATAATTCATTTGGGCTGATAATAATCAACACTTTCACATTTGAGCATTTGGTACTACATTGGTATTACGTATATACAAAATGAAAAAAAAAATTGTTGTAATATATTTATAGATAAAAAATTACATGTCAGATGTTTATGGATACCTAACAAAGTATATTTTCACATTAACAAAACCTATTATTTTTTTTATGGAAATAAAAACATTCAGCTCATTAGCTCCAAATTTCTAAATTCTCAAAACTCCAAAACATGGGTTTTAACTTTGAGGAACGAAAAATGAAAAATAAAAATGATGACAATCGGAAAACATTTATAAGAAACATGAAAAAAAAATTTGGAACGGAGTTGACGTCATTATCAATGACATGACAATTCCAAAATATCGTAGTCAAACATTTTCTATATGACTGTGAGAATGACAGTGTTACTGCGTCGTCAATTGATCGTTTAAGTTTTTCACGTTGGCATGGATAGAAAAATGTCTAACGAAGGTCCGTCTTTTCCCAACGGATCTTTAGGCACCATGAACAGGTCGTCGGCGAACGTGTACATCAGTAATCTAGAGATTGAAATGAAAGAGAAACGTTTTCATTATGTAGTCTATATGAAAATGTCATTACTTTTTTGAAATCTATTACTGCACCACAATTTTCAAAGTTAGTTTGTACAGAATATAAATACATACATACGTACGTACGTATGTATATCATTCACCTCTTTTCGACAGCGTTCTTGTACGACACGCTTTCCTTCATTAGATCCCTATAGTTATCATTCGAGACGATCACCGCATTGGTCTCGATTGCGTAATCGACGACAAACCTGAAAAATGAAAAATACAATGTTTATCATTACATCTCTGCACTAACTGCAATAATACAGAATTATAGGATGTTTCTGCAACGCCCATACAAACATGGGTCCGCAAATGCATACTCATTTGCATGCCTACAGCAACCCATTACACATATATATATATATGCGTTTAGGTGACATCACCCTGTGTTATCTCGGAAGAGAAGCATTTCTAGACCAATGTTTATATGAGCAACAACGAATTCGCTACACATCAACGCTTTGTTTTGATGTGCAGCAAATGTTACGTTTGACTAGACTTTTCAGGAACACCCTGTATAGTTGAATAAAATTATTCAAGATATTCTGATATGTTACCAAAAACATTGCATTAAATGTGTTTTTCTTGATCATTTTACACGTTCACGGCAAGACTCTCTGAACACATACAGGTCATATTGAGTTAAATAAATGTAGTTTATAACAACATAATTTGCACTTCTATGCATTTACTGGACAGCATAATGCACTACCATTTATCAAAAAAAATATGCGAAAAATATTATCTATGAAGAGAGTAATGCCATCTAGTGAGATGAAACGTAAACTAATGCTACACATTGTTGTTTAATTAATTCCTAAAATAATAATAAATAGAAAACAAAACAAAAAAGTACTAAAAACAGTTAATACTATCGAACGAATGATTAGCATTTGAATTTATCGATCCAAACATGCTTACCTGTCGTCGTAGCAGCTGATGTGTTTCATTCCAATGTCTCTCGAAGGAGTAAAGACTATGTACTGCTTCCCTTTCGTTCCCAAGTCTTCTAGAATGTGTTGGTCGGTGACAATGAACGACTTCTTCCGACGAAACTGCGGCACAAAAGCCTTCACCACAGTGTGTCCTCGTTTCAGAAAGAAATCGATGCAGATTTTGATTCCTTTGCAGCTAAACTTTGTTTCTTTGCCATGACTGTTAATTCAATAAAAATAATAATAATAATGATAAAACATAAAAATTAATCGCTGGTGTTAAGCAGCTGCCAGCAGTATGAGGGCGCCACATGACTATGGGGATGTCACTTCCATGGCAGTGAGAGCTGTTTAACACGCAAGTGCCGGCACCACATTAACATCAATTGTCATCAATGACCACTACGAAACTACAGTACTCACACAAAACTACAAACTGTTCAATACAAGTACATTAAAAAATAACACTTTATTTACAGGGTGTTCCAAAAGTCTTGGTGCAGTTTTGAGTTTAACTGCACCAAGACTTATGGTGCACCCTGTATCGTCATAGTGTTTTTCATGCATATCAAAGTTGGTTTTAACTTTTAATATCAAAGTGTGTACTGCAAAAAAAAAGGTTTAAAAACAGCAAATTGTTAAACACAAGTACATTAAAAAAAATGATTTTAAAAACACTTTATATACAGGGTGTCCCAAAATTTTCAGTGCAGTTTTAAGCTTAGCTAAATCTAAACTGCACCAAAAGTCATGAGACACCAAGCATCGTCATACGTATCAAAGTGTGCAAACAAATGTTTTCCAGGTTTTCACGTCTTTTGAAATCGACATTTGTCACCAGATTCCGTCCTATGTTTCGACATCACAGACAACTCGCTATTATACAGTGTGTAAAAATCAAATCAAATTGTATACTTACGCAAAGGCCACATTGGATCCGTCTATAGCGACAGGTCGCAAACTACTGGCGAAACGCCTCGTGTTATTGAATGTGTCGTTCTGATACGGCAAGCCCAGACGCATCACATTACTGAGCTGTTGTTGGCATAACAAGTTAGCAGCTTGAGCAAAAATATCTTTCACGACGACTGTTGGGTTGACATGAAGAATCGACTGTTGAACACTCGCGGAAGGAACAGTGAACACCTGTGGAGGTTGCGGGTTGCGTAGAGCGTACGTGGGTGCCTTGAACGCATACTGTAACGAATTTCTGCTCGTGTCTAATACATATGATGACGATGTAGAGGCAGCGGGAACGTTCGTACCTCTCTGAATCAAACAGTTTGCAGTCGCCAAAACTGGAACGCTGGTATTACGCACTGCAACGTTTTTTGGAGCCTGCAAATTACCACCGTACGTATTAGGCACTGGGACGTTTATTTGAGTCGTCAAACTGCCGCCGTTCGTACTCGACGGAACAGGAACGTTTGTACTTAACACCACTTTATTCTGTGTATTGTTGCCACGCCGACACGCCACGCATGAATACGATCGTAAGAGGGGACCGTTTGTACTCTGCGCTCCGCAAGTATGGTCACGCTGTTTCGTTCTAATTTGATTACGTTGATTGGCGCCGTTGGGATTAGCAAGAGTCGAAGTTGCGTTTGGCGCAGAAGCACGTTTGTTTTTCTTCTTAGGTTCACTGCTGTTCACCTCCTTGACAGACGTCGAACTGACCGTGCTGATTTGCAAACAACGTCCGTCAAACGCCACCGTGCGCTCGGCTTCGTCGGCTTTATTTGGAAGTTGGCGTTTAGTCGCTTTTTTACCAACTGCCTGCGCGTTGCGTTTTTTGTTCTTCTTCTTCTTCTTCTTTGTTGCTAGGTTACCGGCGGTAGCGATTGGCTTCATGGTATCGTCGGGAATTGTAGTGAAGGTGACGGTCACGTCATCGTCATAGTCACTGCAACTATTATCGGTGCTGGAGTAAGAAGATTCGACACCGTCACCATTCACATCATCGTTGTCGACATCATCATCGTCGTCGTCCAACGATATCACTTCTATGTCTACAGGAGGATCTTCGATTATGATTACACTATCATCACAATTTTCCATTTCATTAGCAACGAAATGGAAAATGTGGGAACTAGAAAATTTTCCAGTTTTGTGTCGTCTTTTTTTGTGGGCAAGACAAACACCCCACCTACAATGAATGGTACAAAAAAACAAAACACAAAAACTGGTTACATATTCAATTCTCCAACGTTATCAAACTTGACTTTCAATTCTACATAATGCAGTAACAATAAATATGTTCAGTACTGAAAAGCCGCAGAATCATAACTGATTTTATGTGCAGCAAAGGTTATGTAATCGCAACTACTGATAAAGCAAAACAAAACTTGTATGTACTTGTTCGTCACATATCGAAACGTTTTCCGATACAAATTTTCAAAACACACTTTAATTCTAATCTATATCGACAGTAATTTAATAACAAATGATACTTGATCGTTCAAAAAACTATATCACTATACGTACCTCTAGTTAATGGGTAATAAAATAAGACGTTAAATAAAATGGTTAGAAGAACATCCGTTACAAATTGCAACTTTGTTTACTGTTTAGTATTTGCCAGTGCATCGGTTTTAAATTTCTCTCGCTTGATGGCGCCACGGGTATTACATTT
Organism: Cryptops parisi; assembly: GCA_034695005.1. Classification (NCBI taxonomy): domain Eukaryota; kingdom Metazoa; phylum Arthropoda; class Chilopoda; order Scolopendromorpha; family Cryptopidae; genus Cryptops; species Cryptops parisi. The sequence continues at coordinate 5,780 of JAQIWH010000414.1, read as the reverse complement.
AGCTATCGAAGTAACAAATCTCTCAACTTTCTACTCAGAATTTTAACATTAAAAAAAAATACATTTTAATATTTCTCAACCAACTTGACTTAACCTAGGCGTGATTATACGCTCATTGAGTGAGTATTAAATCTATTCGTAATTATTACGTTACGATAATATGTTTTTAATAACTAATATATGGCACAGAATGACCTCACGATTGATGCTTGTGATGCCTTGTTGCTATGATACCAAACACTTTGGGAAAAACATTTCATGTGTAAACATCATTACAACAAACTATGGCAAGTACATTTATTATATAGAATTAATTATAAAATTAATAAATTTTTTGTCTAACAAATATATGATAAAAAAAATCACTATTGATAACTCATTATTATTAATCTTAATTAAAAACAACAAAATACAGTCGATTTTCATATAACGAGTGGTGCAATCGCCTTCGGTATGAGAAAAGAAACTCGTTGTATGAAAATAAATTTTACCTTAAAAAATTTCGTTGCATGAGATGCTTGTCATCAATTCTCGACTGTATAGTCATGTAATATAATAAATGCCTCGACTGACGGCACTAAAATTTACTATGTTCGATTCATGTTTAGGACGGTTCGGGAGAGCCTGGTACGATATCGAACAATCATGTGGATTCGAACACCGAAGTCCCGAAGGTTCCTTTGATGACCAAACAAGTGTCTGAAAACCACGCTGGACGCGGTCGGCAACGAAAAGGTAAAAAAGACAAAATTAGCACCACGTATTTTACTACGCAACTTTATGTGCCAAAATGTACATGTGACTCATCAATGTATGACTTTGACAGCACCCGAGTTGCCGACAATAGAACGACAAAACTGGTTGATCCATTACCATTACGTTCAGAAGAACTACGACACTTGCAAATCTCTCATCAAGGAACAGTTGAACGAGACCCAGGGCATGTGCGAGTATGCTTTGTTTGTTCAAGGTAAAAATCTCGTCGTTTAAAATAAATGGTGTAATCAATTTGATAAGGTAAGAATTTTGATAATAAGTAATCATGTTTTAATCGTCATATATAGCGCTGATACTACGACAAGAAGGCAAGATCCAGGAATCGCTGGAATTGTTTCAAACGTGTACGTTGCTGAATTCAAGCAATATTGATAATGTGAAACAAGTTGCTCGATCCCTGTAAGTATCCTGTCTCAAAGTTAGAGCGGAATAATTTTACAATTCTGCTGTTACAGTTATAACATGTAGACTTTTTTTTAACTTATTAATTATAAAAATGAGACCATTTCAGTAATTTGTGGTTGAATTTATAAATTTTATTTTTAAGAGCAGTTCACCTAGTACAGTATATACATAAAGTAGGTGTCCCATAATTCTTAGTACAGTTTTGAAGCAGATCAAAACTCCGTTAAGAATTACGGAACAGTTACCGAACACCCTGTATATATATGAAGTTAATTATTGACTTTTGTTTATCTTTGTTGTATATTAAGATTTTTGCTGGGTCGACATAAAGTAGCTATAGACGTTTATTTGGAAGCGGCCAAGCTCAATGACAAAGACTGGGTAAAAAAAAATTTATAATTATATTATATATCAAATAAAATTTATAATAATATATTTATATATTTTTATAATAATTTTTTTTTGGGGGGGGGGAGGAAATAATACATGAGTACTGTATTTGGGTTTAACTTATGAAATATCTATTTTTTTTCAGGATATTTTGCACAATTTGGGAATCTGTTTTATGTATCTGAAAGATTATCCTAAGGTACAAACTTTAAGAAGAACACTTTTATCTTTTACGTTAACTGTGAAACGTTGGTATCCACGTGACACCTGAATGTTGGTTACAGTTCTAACGTTGCACGGTCACTATAAGATGATGTGTTTCGATTGTTTTTCAATACAATGTAAATTTACAGTATATATATAAATGTACATTTATTTCATAGGCCAAAGACAGCTTAAAACAAGCTATAATACTACATGGGAATGAACAGTCGTATCATGCGTTGGGGCGAATTTATTTGCTGGAAAATAACATAGCAGCTGCCATCAAAGTGTACGAAAAAGGAGTCGAGTACGTCCTAGGTTTATGCCCATATGTAACCAGATATATTTATTTATTTAACAAATCTTGATTCTAAAAAATAAAATGTATTTATATAGTAGTTTACCAGATAATCCAGAATTGAGCATCACTCTCGGCCTTCTTTACATGCAGGTCTGAAAAATTCCAAATTTCCAAATCAAAATTACTTTTGTAAAATTCCGTGCTGTAAACATAAATTTTGTGATACTTAGGTGGGGTTGTATCAAAAAGCGTTCGAACAGTTCGGTTCGTCGCTCACCTTCGATCCTACCAATGTCAAAGCCATTCTTGCAGCAGGAAGCATGATGCAGAATCACAGCGATTACGATGTAGCCTTATCGAAGTACAGGGTGGCCACGACGCAAATGCCCGAAAGCGCCCAGTTGTGGAACAACATCGGGATGTGTTTCTATGGGAAAAAGAAATATGTAGCGGTAAATATTTATTACATTGTTTTTCCACTACTCACTAGAACTCTAACATATCCTAGGTGATATATGCTTTGAAATATCTTGTACGATACAAATGCCCCATAATGATTAGCATAGTACAGCTTATGTAAAAGTTCTGCTGACGTATTATGATGCTTGACTTAAAAAATTTTATTCTCAAAATTTAAACAAAAATTTTATTTGCAGAGTATTAGTTGTTTGAAACGAGCAAATTACTTGGCACCTTTCGATTGGAAGATCTTGTACAACTTGGGCCTCGTCCATCTCACCATGCAACAGTACGCTTCCGCATTCCATTTCTTGAGTGCCGCCATCAATCTGAAACCTAGGATGGGTCATCTCTTCATGCTCCTAGGAAGTAAGAAAATACCACAAATTTTTAACTTATTGTTTTTCAGCTGACTAGTAGACGTTTAGTTGTTTTTGTTTTACCCACTTTTTCTTTAACTTCACTTTGAGTATGAGGTTAAAAGTTGGTAAGTGGGGGGCGGGTTGGCAAAAGAAAATGCATTTGGGAAGCTGTTTTGGTAGGGCAAATCATACATAATAATATTGTATGATTTTATCTTGTTATAGGCTTCATATTAGTTTCACTAGTGAGTAAGTTGTTTGTGAGCTGAAACGTAGGGTGCCATCTGGTGACAAAATACCAATCTTAAAATACATATTTACATTAGTTTCGCTGGTGAGTGAGTTTGTGGATCAGAACATAGGGTGCCATCTGGTGGCAAACACCAATTTTGAAATACGCGTTTATATTAGTTTCTATGTGTATTTTTTAAATTACATATTTATATTAGAAATATTTTTACCAATGTAATGTAAGCAACATTGTCATTGGTAAAAATAAAGAATGGCAAATATTAAAATCGATCATAGTGTTTGAAAAATTATTTTTTAACCATAAATTGCCATTGGAACAACACCATCAAAACACATCGAATATTTTGATTGTGATTGAAATGTCTTGGTTTGGGAATCGAGACTATGTTGCTTTCACAGGTGAGTAGATTGGAACATAGGGTGCCATCTGGTGACAAAATACCAATTTCAAAATACCTATTTATATTAGTTTCACTTGTGAGGGAATGGGTGACATTTGGTGATGATATATATATATATATAGAACCTATTCTTAAAAAATCAGTTTTGTTCATCTATCTAAGTGGATATTTAATAAATAATAATTTTAATTATTATTTCAGTTGCTCTTAATCATTTACAAGACCCCGAGAACGCTCGCATGGCGTACTCCCAAGCCGTGGAACTGGACCAGTAAGTGCACAAGTCACACAACTAGTTATTTGTTGGTAAATCATAACTAGAAAAATGACGACATTGTTAATTTATAGGAGAGATCCGTCGATATCATTGAATTTTTGTGTCTTTTTGCACAACGTCGGTGACAAACCGTCGGCCATAGCACAGCTGACGGGGTTCGAGCAGCGGGTGTTGAAAATGCGACAGACCGAAGGAAGTGACATTGATGCCGAGGTGCGTGTCGTTAGATGTTGTTTTGCAAGACGAAACAATTTATGGGTCACCCTATTTTTGGTTTTTATTTTTCTTTCGGTTTTGTTAGGTATTAGATCAAGCCACCAAGCTGGCTACAGCGCTGCAAGTCAATCTTTCATTAGCAAACAGAACTTCGTCTCGTGCGGCGTTTCCTAAATCATCACATTCCGTACCCCCTAAGGTTAAGGACAATAAATCAGCTCCTGCTAAACCAACAAAAGGAGGTGACTAAAGTGGATTCAAATTATTTATAGTTTGTTTTAAAATAGTGATTCATGCTATTATTCTAGTCAGTATTGTGTAGAATTGAGGAGAAAAAAAATGTCTTCACATTCAATAAATAATTATATATAAAATAAAATTATATATAATTCATATTAATTTTCTAATATACATATTTTCCAATAGTTTCCAATTAATGTTGTGAAATAGTGAAAAGGAAAGATCCTGTCGAATGATTGTTGTTACATGCTTAATTTAAAATTTTTTGTTTTGATAATTTTAGTTTTGCATTAGATATACATTTTTATACTCTTATATATTAGCTTCACTTGTGAGTGAGTGAGTGAGTTTGTGAGCTGGGAATTGAACGTATACTGCCATCTACAATCGTTTATTGTATAATCCCATATACCAAAAAAACGCATAAGTCTTTCAAATACCGCATAAATCAAAATCGCATATATAAATAAATAAATCGAAACGTGCAGAAATCAAAAATTGAATCACTTAAAACTCGCATAAATCAGATATCGAATTACTCAACGATAGCATGAATCGGAATTGGAATTACTCGAAAAACGCATAAATTGAATATCGAAATTACTCCAGAGGATACATAAGTTTTTAATTCGCATAAATCAAAACATGTAGAAATCAAAAATGGATTTGTGCATTACTGTATTATGTACATAAAGTATATTTGTATATGACTGTAATCTATATAAAGAGTACGCTTAAAAAGTATTTTAATGTACTTGTTCTGCTGTTGTGTAAGACATTTCAAATGACTATACAGGGTGTTCTGTACAGTGATTATTCAAGAAAAGATCTGGTCCAAGTTTAACCACAGATGTGATGCACATCAAAACAACAAATAGTAATTATATATACAGCGAGTTTTTTGAGAAATTCCATTTTCGATTAATCGAAATTTTCAGATTCGATTTTTTTTTGGGCCATTTTTGTTCCACATTTTGTTACACTGCGGCTTTCAAATTTAGGCGGTTCTCATTTTATGAAATTTTTGGCAGTATATTATCACAAAAAAACACCTGTAGATGGCAGTATACCTTCGATTCCTAAATCACTCACAAGTGAAGCTTACTATAAAGCGTATAAAAATGCCGCAAAAAAATCCAGTTTTTAACGACTTAAAAATTCGACATTGTCATTTAGGGTCAACCTTTTCTTTCCACTTAACTACCATTTCCAACAAACTTTTTATTTTAACAAAATTTATCTCACGTTTTATCTTATTGGTGCAACAACAAGATAGTTTAATGTTGTTAGATCAACTTAAGAGAGAGAGAGACCCTTCTTCGGGTCCATCTTAGAGGAGACCACATAACGTATATGTATGTATGTATATATACACACATAACACAAAACAGCAGCCGAAAATTTGTCAGCAAGTGGGCGGACGCCGTTAGGTCAAAAGAGAGAAAAAGGGAGGGGGGGAGGACAAAATTGTGAATGGGGGGTAACGCAGTCGTCGT